>JAADXL010000922.1:0-14440 GCA_023337755.1 Pythium aristosporum
ACATAAAACGGACAACGGCATTCAACTTTTCCGATCATTTTACCTATACACTCTTACTTTCAGATGATTCTTGAAGCTGGATTTTGCGCTAGATAAAGGGGATCACCTTCTAAACCCTAAACCCTAAACCCTAAACCCTAGACGCAGTTTCCGTGTCCACCGCTCTTTTGGAGCGTCAGTGCGTCGCTCGCGGGGGCGGCTGAGTGTGACGTGTGTCCCGTGGGCGGTGCTGGATTATGCGTACTAAAAATGTCCTAATTTGTCCAAATTGTCCTAAAGCTTCGTTGAAGATTACTGTCTGCTGTCCTAAAAGTGTCCAAGACTCATTCCTGACATTACTCATGGACAGTACACAACTCATTTAGACAACTTGAGTGAGGATCTCTCCTGTACCGGTCTTAGGACGCGTTTAGGACACGTCTGTCCTAAACGGATCCTAACCGTCTTTCACAAATTGTATCCAAAACTGTCCTAAACTGTCCTAAACTGTCCGGCGCTACCCAAAACTGTCCTAAAGTGTCCTAAAGTGTTACGCGCTCTGGGGGTTGCACCCCCAGACCCCCGCAAACTAGATTAATGAATTCGAGTCGTCGGCGTGGGTCCGCTCGCTGGGGAGCTCGTCGCTGGGCCTGCCTCCGCAAATACCGCGCGGCCCTGCTTCGCGGGCACCCCGCGCGGGTTTGCTACGTCTACGCGACTCGCGCCCGCTTGCTCCCGTTGAAAACACTGTGTCCTATTCTTGTCCTAAATCATACATCGCACGGCCCGGTTCTGATCTTCAATAATGACGAACAGCATTTACCTGTTTGTTCCCCAGGATGCTGAGGTCTGTCCAAAAGTTGTCCTAAATTTCACGTTAGCTTACGAAATCTGTAGGACAATTTGGACAAATTAGGACATTTTTAGGACGCATAAGCAGCCTCCCCGTGGGCAAGTAGTGTAGCGGCGGCAACGCGTTTATTGACGGACCGTGCAGTCCGGGGTATTGCTGCCCAATCCCCAACCAATTTCCGTGTCCAAGCGGCACGTTCACTTCCCAAGCATTCCTCTTGAACCGACCCAGTGCGACGACTGCCCGATACAGCGTCGCTGCTGTAGACGGCCTAGCGAAGTGTCCTGCAGTCTGCTCGGCATGCTCAATGGTTGCAGGTTCCTCGACTACGGCAAACTCACGGCAGTACGAGCTGCTCAGTCAACGCGGGCAGGTCCTCCTCCAGCATTTGCTAAGCAGTACAGTCATCGATCTCAGATGACGAACAGAAACGTGTGTGTTTTTTAGCTCCTCCCCCTCTTCGAATCAGTCTTCCCACGCGTCGACTCCTCTGACTCGAACGATGCTGAGCGTGGGTGCTTCTCTGCTGCACGTGCTGCAGGTGCTTTCGTCGAAAAGTCGGTTGCTGGCCAGGGCGTCAACAGCGACTCCACCAACGGGCGACGCAATGGATCGAATCACCGTATCCGCCAAACCGAAACGCTGACCACGGCGCTCTAGATCCGCTTCCACTTGGTCCATCACGTTCCACCACGGCATGAGCAGCTCGCGCAACTCCTTTGCAACGGCCTCTGACGCAACCGGAACATACGTAGCGCCGTCTCCCCGCTTGGTTCTCCATGGCCCGAGGCCTTCTAGACACAGCACAAATGAATCCAAGTCGGAAGGTCCGAGTCGCGGACTGCGCCGTACACCTTCGTCGACCAGGTAGAACTGCTTTCGCTCTGTCGGTTCGGCCCCTCTCAAGCTCATGTATACGCGCACAACATCACTTGGGCTTCGGAGCTTGAACTCGTTGGTAAACACGGACGACGGCCGCATTGCAACTGACGCCGAGTCCGGAAAATCGGGATCGCCGACTGCGCGATTTTTCACTTGCACGAGAATCATGGATACATTTCCCCCCTGGAAAATTGGGATAAAGAGGTCAACACCCTTGTAGTTGCGTGGGAAGATCCCGGCAGCACGCCGCGCCAACAGGATCCACAGCATTTGCTCGTTTGGCTCCTCTGTCACTTGCACGAAGTGGCTGAAGCCAACTTTCCATTCGCGCAGCGTTTCCAGCCAGTCGTCCACTTGACTCGCGTAGTCCTTGGTCACATCGGCACGAAAACCATCGCATACAACAACGGATTCGGGTTTGTTGTCGCCTCCGTAGAGCACCTTGAGAAACGTCTCAACGCTGCGAAACTCCCCCGCGTATTGGAAGAGGTCCCTCAATGTCACATTGTCAGTCGAGGCTGATGCAACCACAGCGCCAGTCGCATCCATCGCGAGCAAGAGGACAACTCTGCTCACAAGCTCACCAACGTCTCCTGTGTCCACCACCTCCTGGCGCAGCAGTTTGCGTAACTGGGGGATAATGTACGCAGCCAGGCGCGCATGCGGGTCGTCATCCGGCGCAGAGTCGTACCACACGCACGCAGCACCGAACGTCAGGATCGGGTCGGACGAATATGTGCTCAAGAGTTGATCGTGGGTAAAGTTTGTGTGCACAAGCACAGCCATGAGTTCGGCGACTGCGCGTGACGCGAACGGGGACCACGAAAACGGACGCACGCCGACGCGACACAGCATGGACGCGACCCCAAACAGCGAGCCTTCTTGGAAACTTTCTTCATGGCGTGGCGACAAGCCGCCGAGCAGCTTTTCCGCGGCGAGCCGAATCACGTTCGCGCGCTCTTCGCGTTCGTCGAAACGGTTGAGCTTGACTCGATCCCACAATGGGCGACCCATGGACACGAGCGTGGCCCACGCGTCTTCGTACCCGTAGTTGACAACCCCCTGGTAGAACTGGTTACTCGAGGCTCCTTCTTCCTTCGCTGCCTTAACAAGCGCTTCAAACCGAATGTCCATGGTGTGCGTCAACACGAATGGTGGAAACAGCTCGCTGACATCGCCGTTGACTTGGCTGGAATGGGCTGGAAGAAAGTTCGTGACCTTGGAGTTAGTGTCCACGAGAACGACGAACGCGCCGGCGCGTGCTCCAAACTTGTCACGTATTGCATCGGAAGCCCTGAGGAGCGCGCGTCGTAGCCGTTCGAACCAGCTGGTTGTGCGTTGAGTAGTTGACGGGAGGAGAAGGCGTGCTTCGTCAATCGCGAGCACCACGAATCGATTCGCATTAGCCGCGAATCTCGCCGTGTCCTTGTCGTTTTTTGCGTTGTAGTTCTTGAGTCGCTCGCAGATCTCGGCGTCGGCTTGATTGGTGAACAGCTCAAACCACTCGTTTCCGACAGAGTTCCAATGCGTTGCTGCGTACTCGTACAGACAAACGAGCCGAGCCGCGAGTGCGTCTTCGGTCGCCAGTTCATTGACATAGTGGCTACGCAGAGACCCAGGCTCGTCGCGGGCGGCACGACCATATAACACTTGTCGTCCAGCATCAATAGCGAGGCTGAGAAGCTGAGAGGATGTCGACGTCGTACGCTGCCGGTCTTCGCGACTGCTGCCGAGTACCGATGCCGGTAAATCGAGTCCAAGCGAAGGAAAGAAATAGTTCCGCAAATGGAACGTCATTGCCGGATAGCCTGAACGACCTCATGCTGGTGTAGAGCACCTTCAGTTCGCCGTGCGGGTCGTCCTTGGTACGGTACGCGAGTTCGCGCAGCAAACGACTCTTGCCAAAGCCGGAGCTCTGCACGATCGAGATGTACGGATACATGTAGAGCTGACGGTTCTTCGCTGACGTCAGCGCGCAGGAACAAATGTAGGCCGCTAACTGCTCTGGAATCGTGTCCGAGCCCAAGTAGTCGCGCTCAAACTCGAAGCGGTTGCGCTCCAGTGTCAATCGATCTTTTTCCACCTGAACGCGTGTGCTGCCTACAGCGGGCGCAGCATCTGCCGCGAAGTCTCTCGCAATCGTGGCGTGGAAATGGGCTTCCAGGTCCGAGAGCACCTGGTGCGACTTGATCTTGTAGGCTTCGCCGCACTGACGGAAGACCTCAAACCATTGAACGGTCGGGACAAGAAGGTCTTTGCGCAACTCGAGGTTCTTCGGTTCCGTTCTCGCGTCGGCTTCGCCCCTGTTCTTGAGCCACGTGAAAGCGGCGTTGGCGATGGTATCGGCGAGCTTCTCGTGGTCCTCCATCGCGTGCTTCAAAGCAATCTGAAGATTCTTTAGATTGCTTTGACTGCAGCATTTCATTGGTCCGTCTCAATCACACGCTAAGCTTACGGTTGGTTAAAAACATAATCTATTCTTTTTATTGATGAAGTCTCTTCAATGTTCTTCGCCGCGTCCCATGCGCAAGATCCAGGACTGCTGATCACATTGAAAGAACCTCCGTGCCGATGGACTACCGTCGTTGGCTGTATCATGCCGAGAGGCTCGCTGATCGCGACCGCAGTCGTCATGAGTTTACGCGTCCGTTCCTTGGTGGCGAGACACTTCCAAAGCAGCTCGAGGAGTACATCGCTTCATGCGCTCAGCAATGGGCCGACGAACCAGGGCGATTCGAATTTCCGGTGATCTCGATCGTGCAGAGTTCAGGCTTTGGGAAGAGTCGCTTACTGCGTGAACTCGCAAACCGCACCAAAGACGATCCGCACGGAGCCATGAAAGTCCTCTACACATGTGTGCGGGCAGGCAATGTGGAGGACTCGACCGCATATCCACAAGCAACGGTCCACTTGCGCGAGTACTTGTTTCCGACCGTCGACTGGCGAAGCGAGCCATATCGAGACCATCACGCCGAGCTAGTGACCAAGCTCTTCCGTCTCTTCGATTTCGCCGCGAGTCAATGGGGCTCGGTTGGGACTGAGTGGTTCTCGCTGTTTGACGACCAAGCCGATACCGAGATCTATCGTCGACTCGCCACCCACATGGTCAAGTCTACAAAGCCGAGCCAAACCGAGACTGAGGCGCCTCGTATTCTAGTACTCGCGATCGACGAGGCGCGGACGCTGCTGGCGACGGCCGCGTATGACGAGAATGGATGGTTCAGACGGCTTTGCTCGGCGCTCGTGACTGTGGCGGCTCAGATCCACGCGACGTACAGTCCGTCGGCGAGTCTGTTTGCGGTGCTCGTTGACACCAGTCCAGCAATCATCGCACGCTATGCCGCCCCGGAACTTGTAGCCCGCGAGTCATGGAGCGGTGGCGCCAGCCAGCTCTTTCCGCCGTTCGTGCTCACCCACACGATGGACGTTCGCTTCAACGAGTTGATCCAAGACGCCCAACATCGCGGTATCTCGAGCATTCAGTTCTACCAGTCACTCGTTGGCTGCGAGGGTCACGACGCGTGGTGCAAGCTCGTGCTGATGGGCCGTCCAGTGTGGGACCATGTCAAGCGCAACAACCGGAGCTCTCATGAAGAACCTTCCCAGGTGATCCAGCTGGCGGCGGATTTACTTCTTGGTGGGTTCCGTGCGTACGACTGGAGGAGCTTCAAGAAAGACTCGCTCTTTGGTGCTGCGTCGATACTGTGCCGCCTCGGATTACGTACGTCCTCGTGGTCTTCGCTGGCGCCTCGAACAGTCGCGGATTTCGGGAGCACCTTACTGCACGTGAGCGTCTCCCATGACCAGCTCTGGACGACGTACGCCTCGGAACCGGTGCTGACGTTCGGTGCCGCACGCGTGTGGTATCAATCGTCAAGTGTCGAGGACCCCCATGGGCCATTGGCGCAGCATCTTCTCCCCCCGTTTCACAAGCTGCTAAGCCAAGAGCTTATTGAGACGAATGGCATAAGCCCAGCGAATCTCGTGGGTCGTATCGTATTGCTGCTGACCATGGACGCGGTTGGAGCCGCCATGGTACTGTATGCAAGTGAAGCTCGCTATGGCCGCGAATACGCCGGCGACTTCTACAGCGTCGAGGCGTTTCTGACTGTGTTGTATGGAGACCAAGCGGTTCTCGTGCGGGACTGTGAGCACAAGGACGTGACCCGTACAAGTGGCGCCAAAGTGCAAGAGTGGCTGCAGCAGTGGCGCGGGTGGAAAGTCGGCTTTAGCCATTTCGTTCAAGTCACGAGCGAGCCCACCGAGCACGATCTGTGGGTCCTGCTGGCGCGGCGGGCGGCAGGAGTCTTCCCGCGCGAGCACAGTACCGTCGACCTCTTTCTTCCGATTTTCAAGGGCACGACGGCGTCGATGGTTCTCGTCCAGACGGTAGTACATCGCCCGGCAGGCATGCGGCCGTCATCCGTCTTCACGAACACGTTCAAGGAGCTAAGCCCTAGCGACGTCGTGCTCGTGCACATGAATCTCAAAGGCGCGACGCGGAAGGCATGGTACCTGTTGGATTCTGGTACTGGTACCGATACGGACGGGGCGGCGGCAACCGACTCGTTGGTACTGTATCTCGACGGGCTTGATAGCTGGAGTGCCCGCCGACCTGCTCGGGCACAACAAGGCACAGACGCCGGGCAAAGTATTCCGACTGTGTCCAAGGGTGTCGCGGAGGAACTGCGCAAGTTGCTGGTGCCGTGGTGGACGCTGAGGCATGTCGTGGAAGAACGTCTTGGCCATGGGGGTCGAGAGTTCGTGAGTGGAATGCGTCCATTGGTGGATTCGTTGTTGCAGACCGACAGCAGCGATAAAGATTAAGCGTAAGCATCTCAGTTGTCGCCCTCGACACTGTGATGTCGGAATGGCTACACTTGGTTACAATAGTGTTTATTACATAACCGTAACCTATACTGTTCCTAACCGCTAGACGGTGTAACTTGTTCGAATCGGGGTATCATTGGCACACGCATCTTCATCAAGGGAGCCACTCACAAGCGGAAGGACCGCTGCCGCCGCCGACAGGAAGCACGCGAGAGGTTACAGCGTACCCTGCCGAAGAGCGCCATGGGCAAGGTACACAGTGGTATTCCTTCATGCGCGTGTGGCTGGGCATCTCCTGACCTGAGTAACCTCGTAGAACTCCAAGAAGAAGGCCAAGGCCCAGAAGAAGCACAAGCAAGCCGCCGCCGCCACGGCCAAGAACGAGGGGGAGACGCCGTCCCTCTCGAATGGTCTTGCGCCTGCGATCCCATTGAGCGTTGGCGTCGAGCCGCGCGCCGGCAAACTCTTGGCCGCCAACAAGCAGCGCGCGATTGTCGCGCAGCTGCTCAAGCAGGCCGACGCCCATGGGCTTCGCGTCGGCGACAAGCGCTTTGTGGTCGCGGCCAAGTGGTGGGAACGCTGGTGCCAGTATGTTGGATTCGACGACGCCAACGATTCCGAAGACGCCAACGATTCGGACAAGAACGCCAACAGCACCAACAAGTCCAACTCGGCTCAGAAGCCAACGAATCAGATTTCCAACGGCGGGAGCCATCTCGCCTCACCACCCAGCAAGCTCAACAACTTGCCGCTGCTGCAGCTCCCGCCGCCCACGGACGGCCCGCAACTGGACGCGCTCATGGGGGCGCCGCTGCGGCCGCAGCTGAAGGAAGGCTACCACTACACGCTGCTGCCGGAAGAGGTCTGGGACGCGCTGCTCGTGTGGTACGGCGGCGGTCCGGCGATCGCGCGTTTCGTGGTCGAAGTCGGCGACCCGACGCTGGGCAACGCGTTCAAGCGAGTCGAAGTGTATCCGGAACTGGCCGGCCAACAGGAAGAGGAGGAGACGGAGGAGCAGAAGGAAGAGGAGACGTCCCCGGCCGTCGAGACCAAGACAACGCTGGCGCGCAAGCCCAGTGCATCGTCCTCCATCTCCAAGATCTGCGGCGCGTGCCGAGCGACCACTGGCTCGCTAAAGCGCTGTGGCAAGTGTCAGGTGGTCTGGTACTGCGGGGCTGCGTGTCAAACGGCCCACTGGAAGTTCCACAAGGCCGTGTGTCGCGCGCCGTCGGCCTCCGAAGACAGTGAAGTGGTGATCCATGAACGCATGGGCCACGAGCGTCGCGGCAAGATGGGACTGCGCAACCTGGGGAACACGTGCTTTATGAACTCGGCGCTGCAGTGTCTGAGCCACGTCGAGATTCTGACCAAGTACTTTCTCAGCAACAACTACCTCAAGGACCTCAACCGCGACAACCCGTTGGGGACTGGTGGTAACCTCGCGGTCGAGTACGATTCGCTGCTGAAGGAATTGTGGTTTGGCTCGACCACGAGCACCGCGCCCTCGAGTCTTAAACGCGCGATCGGTCGGTTCGCGCCGCAGTTTTCCGGTTTCCAGCAGCACGATTCGCAGGAGTTACTCGCGTATATTCTCGACGGGCTCCATGAAGACCTCAACCGCGTCAAGCAAAAGCCGTACACTGAAGTGAAAGAGTCGGACGGCAAGCAGGACGACGCGCTCGTGGCGAAAGAGGCCTGGGAGCGCCACTTGCTGCGGAACGACAGTATCTTTGTGGACCATATCCAGGGCCAATTCAAGTCGACAGTCGTGTGTCCGATCTGCGCCAAGGTCTCCATTACGTTCGATCCCTACAACTGTATCCAACTGGAGCTGCCCATCCAGCAGACGCGCCGCATGGATGCGATTGTCGTACCCCTTGGCAAGCCCATGAAGAGGTACAGTGTGGACGTGCCCAAGAAGGGAACTGTCCTTGCTCTCAAGCGTGCTGTCAGCAAGCTCTGTGGGCTCGCCGCCAATGTCATGATTGCCGTCGACATTTACCACTCGATGGTCTACCGCGTCATTGGGTAAGGAAGCAAGCATCCTTTTGCTTAGTACTGATTCGGGAGAGATGGAACACTGACTTCTATGTTGTTTATAGGGACTCGGAGCGTGTCGCCAGACTTCGGGATGAAGACCGCATCGTACTGTACGAAGTCGAACCACCAGTTGCACCTGCAAACGACCAAGACGAGCCACCGCAGATTTACTACGGCTTTCTCTACCATCGCGCTGACACGGCACTCACGGGCGACCCACTTTTGTTCACGTTTTACGCCGACACGACCTGTCAAGAGTACGTGTTTTGGATAGTATTACTATTGTTGTGGGAGATTTGTCCTAATACTTTCTTAACTCTTTATTAGGATGCTCGAGATGTGGAGCAAGATGATCGGTGCCCACGTGACGTACCAGTCCGGTGACTCTTCAGCGACGAGCATCCCACCCGAGGTGCTCTCTCCGTGTGTGTTTCTCGGTAACCGCGACGGCGCCTTCCTCCGCGCTGAGCCCGTCCCTGCGAGCGGCACGAGCCGCTTTATCGACTACGCGACGCTCCAACCCAATGACTCGCTGGACGATATCGTGTACGTATCAGTTGCGTGGTCGCCGACACTGTTGGCATCGCCCTCGGCGGCGAACTATCGTCCGGACGTGGAGTTTGTGCTCGACCACGAAAGCGTCCAGCTCAAGGACTCACAGGCGGCGCGTGGGGACGGCATTTCGCTTTACGACTGTTTCCGCAACTTCACGAAACCCGAGACCCTCGACCAGGCCAACCTGTGGTACTGCTCGAAATGCAAAGAGCACCGTCAGGCGCGCAAGACCATGGAGATCTGGAAGCTTCCCGATGTGCTCATCGTGTCTCTCAAGCGATTCGAGTACCGCAACGAAGTGCTGCGGGACAAGCTCGATGCGCTCGTGGACTTTCCACTGGACGGTCTGGACATGGCGCCGTTCTGTCTCGAGCCCACAAGCGACGCCGAGCGCTTGACGTACGATCTCTTTGCCGTGAGCAACCACTATGGGAGCATGGGCTTTGGCCACTACACGGCGTTTGCGCGCAGCTGGCAGGACGGCAACGGGGAAGCGTACCCTGGGTGGTACTCGTTTGACGATAGCCAAGTGTCCCCAGCCATGGCCGGCCAGGTGCAGAGCAATGCCGCGTACATTCTCTTTTACAAGCGACGTAGCATGACGACGGCAGGCAAGACTTAGGCAGAGAGAGCGAATAGTACTACTTTCACAGTTTGATCAGTACGTAGTATTAGTACCGCTTACTACTACACTGCAGTCAGGTAAGTCAGCAATACAGTATTACTACGTAGTAGCATCCATACAAAACGTTCTGCCGTACACGCGAATACAAGAGTGATATTACTACTCTCCTTCATGCTGCAGTGATACTACTACTTTCCTCAGTGATACTACTACTTTCTTCCATTCACTGTCAGTAGATAATTCCGGCCCAGGCACACACACAACGAGCCTCTTGGTATTAGTACGCGATACAAATAGTAATATTCCTTCTCACAATGCGACCTCACGGCTGCGGCTGTTGCCGCCCGAGCGGTGGTTCGACGAAGAGGAACTGGTGCCGGCGCGACTGTTGCTGCGGTGGTTGCCGCTCGACGACGACGACGACGAGCTCGTGCCGGCGCGACTGTTGCTGCGGTGGCTGCTGCTCGACGACGACGACGACGAAGTCTTCGCAGCACTACTGCTGCTGGAGCTGCTGGATCCATCGGGCCGCGATGAGCGACGGCGCACATCGCCACTGTGCTCACCACGAGTCTCACTACGGGCACGACTGCTACTGCTGCTGCTGTGGCCGCTGGGCGCGGTGCTGGCGCTGCGCTCTTTGGTGCGTGATCGCTCTTCCCGCGACTCGCGCCGGCCGCGGTCGCCACTGGACGGTGCGACGCCCGATGCGTTCTTCTCGGCGCGGCGCTTGGCCTGCGCGCGCTTGCGGCGCTTCTCTTCTTCGGTCATCTCGTACTTGTAAAACTCTTGGTTGGCCGACGCCAAATCGGCCGTGCCCGTGGGGCCGCCCTTGTCCGGGCTCTCGGGCGCCGAGTGGCGCCGTCCCAACCGGTTCTTGGCGATCGTGAGCGCGGCTGCAGCCTTCGATTTGCCCACGGCTGCGGCCGAGACCGCGACGGACGCTGCGCCCGCAGCCTTCTTACTGCCGACGGCAGCGGCCGAGGACGCGACGTGGAAGGCCTGGGTCGACTTGACTTTTTCCTTGCCGGCCGCCGCGGCCACCGAGGCCGTGTGGAAGGCGTTGGTGGACTTGGCGGCCTGAAGCGCCTGGAAGCCCTTCTCTTTGCCGACTGTCGCGACCGTCTCGGCCGCCACGAAGAGCGTATTGCCGGCGCGGTTGGCCATGCTCTTGATGTTCTCCATCTTCTTGGCCATGGTGACGATCGGGTGTGGGAAGTCCCGTCGAGACCGCGGCTAGTCGCCTTGTGGGTGGTTAGCTGCGGGAGAGAAGGAAGGGGTCGAAAAATGATCACGCCGCCAACGTTTGCGCCCCTTGCTGTGTTGGTCGTTGGGGTGTCTTTTGCCAACGTTGGAAAGTTGGCTGGAAAAAAGTTGGATTGGGATTCCGTTTTCGGGCAGGTCTCTGCCGTCGCCAAGTTGCGGAACTGCTGCGAGCACCAGATGGAGACGCAAGCATTCCGTCTCTCACAAAGGTGTGGCGATTTTAGATACGTTAGAAATCCAAACTTAGAAATCGAATCTGTTTTGTTCTGCCGAGTGGGGATTTTGTGGGTTCATCGAGCTCATGGACGACACGCAATAATTGTAGAACGGTTCCTTGATGCGTTCACGATTTGGCCGGCAGTAACGTGTACGATGCGATGGAATGCTACAGCCAACTAGAACAAGGACAACAGTTCTTTGCTCTGCATGTCGCGCGGAACGAAAAGGGAAAAGAAAGAACGGTTCCATTATGCACATACGGTAAACTACACACGAACTAGCAACCTTACGAAGAGCAAGAGGTCTCGGCGCTCCGCCGCGGAGCTCATGAGCATCTCGCTCGTTCACTCGCGCGGCCTTGATAATGGCTCTCCACCTCACGGTTTCCGTCCAAACTTGGTCTTGGCGGCCTCGAGCGCGGCCGCGGCCTTGGTCTTGCCGTCGGACGCAGCCGAGGCGGCGACTGAGGCGGCGCCCACGGCCTTCTCCTTCCCCACGGCTGCCGCCGACACCGCAACGGACGCAGCGCCGGCTGCCTTCTCCTTGCCCACAGCGGCCGCCGACGACGCGACCTGGAACGCCTGCGTCGACTTGACCTTTTCGGCGCCGACCGCGGCGGCGACCGACGCCGACTGGTAGGCGCTCGTGGCCTGCACGGCCTGGACGGCCTGGAAGCCCTTCTCCTTGCCCACGAGCGCGACCGACTCGGCGGCGAAGTAGATCGTGTTGCCCGCGCGGCTCGCCATGTTCTTGAGGTTCTCCATGGTGCTTGTCTTTGTTGGCTGTGGAGTCTGCGTGTGAGGCGAGAACCAAAAGAGCGAGAGTGGACTTCTCGAGCTCTTGGTGCCTTTCCGGAACTTTTCGGAATAGAAATAGAAATCCCAGAAAAATTAAAAACGGGAGAGGTGGGGGAGGGGAGATTACGGAAACAAGTTGCAAATATACGATAACGTTAAAACCGAGATCCCGAGACCCGATCCAGAACTCCAGTCCAAAGTCCAGTCTGGAAATCAGAAATCCGGAATCCAGAGTCACTGAGGTGGATGGCTTCAGTCCCTGTAATGTCAGTACGGAGTGGCTGCGGCGGCTCGCGGGGCCATATCGGGGCCAAGCTGGAAGTTGCTGCAGTCGGCGAGCACTGCCGTCTTCCAGTTGGCGTCCCACGAGTCGGCGATCACCGACGTCGGGTACCAGCGCACAAGATCGTCGCAAAAGCGGAAGACCTTGGATGGGTCCACACTGAGACACTTGATGGCCTGGCCGTTGACGAGCGTGGGTTGGTTGAAGCACATGTCATCGCCGGAACCGAGGACCGAACAGTCGACGACAATGGCCTTCGTCGAACAGTCAGCATCCCACGAAGTCGCAATCTCCAACGACGGGTACAGGCGTCTCGCTCCATTCTCCAATCGATACAGATCAGATTTACCCTCGCACTTGATCGTCTTGCCGTTGGGGAGGCTTTTGGGGTGCGTACACATATCGTCGCCCTTCACCAGCACCGAGCAGTCCACCACCAACGCAGCCGACCAGTTCGAGTCCCATGACGTTGCGATCGCCGGGTTCGGGTACCACCGGTACTTGCCACCCGCCATGAGACGGTATACCTCAGGAGCCGACGCTGAGCACTTGATCGCTTGACCCTCCGGCAGATTATTGGGGTTGTGACACAAATCGGGACCCTGGGTGACGACTGTGCAATCAACTGCCGTCGCGGTTGAGAGATAGTTCGTATCCCATGACAATGCAATCTCAGAGGTCGGGTACCGGCATCGCTTTCCGCCCACGAGGCGGAAGATCTCATTCGAGGATCCCCCACACTTGATCGCGTGGCCCTCGGGGAGTACTTTGGGGTTGAGCTGGACGTCCACACCGACTGGCAGCACCGAGCAGTCGACGGCGAGACCGGCCGACGTTGACGTCCCAAGACGCTGCGATCGTATTCGTCGGGTACGCGCACCGATGGCCGCCGACAAGACGAAAGAAAGTGGACGCCGTCGCGCTGCACTTGATCGACTGGCCGTCGGGAAGCCCTTTAGGGTTGAGCTGCATATCGTCGCCTCTCGGCAGCGCTGAGCAGTCGACGACCGCGAACTTGCTCCAGAGGCTGTCCCACGACGTGGCGATCGCCGACGTCGGGTACCAGCAGCGCTTGCCGCCTGTCAAACGGTACACTTCGGACTGCGATGCGTCGCACTTGATGGCTTGGCCATCGGGGTACAGCGACGGCGACGGTAGCTTTGGGCCCATGTCGGCGCCGCGGGGGACCCGCCCACAGTCTACGACTGGAAACTTGAGCAGGTACCCGGGATCCCACGAATACGCGATCGCCGCGGTCGGGTACCAGTGGCGTTCGCCGTTCGTGAAGCGAAAGTACTCGAGCTTGAGCAGTCCGCACTTGACCGCGCGGCCCTCGGGGATCTCATTGCCGTACACGTCCGTCACGCCCGTGGGCGTAGTCGGCGTGGTCGTGGTCGTGGTCGTCGTGTCCCCGTACGTCGAGTACTGGTCAGATAGCAGTACAGCACTGGATGGAGAGTGGAGGGACGACTCACTGGGAGCGGCGATGTACGCGCCAACCGCCAGCGCCGCGAGGGCAAGCGTCGAGGCCGCCGCCCACAGCGTGCGCTTGAGCTTACTGACCGTCTTCCCATCGTTGCGGTCGAGCACACCGAGCAGCGCACGGTCCTTGGCGTCGTCGTCAAAGCCGAGGTAATAGTCCGTGTCCATGATGGAGAGACAGAGACAGGAGCCAAGCGAGCTTGGGCACTTGAGATCTTAAGAGAGGGGAGGGGAGGGGGGAGGAGGAGAGGAGGCTTGTGGTCGAGGCGAGGTAGATTGAAGACTGAGAGCGACGTGGACTTCCCTCCCAGCGGGCGACAACAGCGGTCTGTGCTCGCGATCCTTTCTGCCTCTCCGCCGCCCATGGGAAACCACTCGCGCTCAGTATGCGCTCGCGATCTTTCCGCGGGCGCCGCTCACGTCACAGGCAACTCGCTCATTGCGTTGAGTGGCGTCGCTTCACGAAGAGGCGGTTCCTTCGACGATCGAAGGAAACCCCAAGGCGTTTAATCCACGGGATCCGTCAGGGCGACACAGGATCCCATGCAGCATCCCATAGTAATACGTCCACACAAACGCGCGTGAGTAGAGAGAGAGAGAGAGAGAGAGAGAGAGAGAGAGAGAGAGCG
>JAADXL010000923.1:0-14429 GCA_023337755.1 Pythium aristosporum
GCAAGCGCGTATACGTTCTCTCCCCGTCTTTGTCCGGTTATTTCTCCATGATGCAGAGCCGCGTATTGCCCCTCGCGATCACGTACGGAAACTTGACGCTCGCGTGAACGGCCATGCCTGTGACCTCGTGGTCCACAAGCAACTTGGCATCCCCTGCGGCTCGACACAGCATCAGCAGCATGGGCACGAGAAAGAACCGCGCGTTGGCTCTGTCGTCGGCATTCAGCACAGGCGCGGCTGTGTGGGTCAGGTACTCGTGGAGTTCCCGGATGTGCTGGTCGGGCACGTCCTTGGATGGTGGCGTGTATGCATGTACACAGTATAGCCGCCTGCCAATGACCGTCCACGCCGCCCTCACTGCCGTGCTCTCCTCTTCGTCTTCAGACACGTAGCCCCAACGTTCGCTCTCTTTGAGCGTTTCCAGTGCTTCGTTCAGATCTCGCCACCGCTTGCGACGGTTCCAATGGTAGAGCAGCACGCGCAGCTCTTCTCGTGTGCGTGGGTCCAGCACCAGCACATGGACGTTGCCTTCAGCGTTTGAGGAGGGGACCCTCGGGAAGACATCGTCCACGATCAGCGTCGGGTCGCGTGGGTCATGCAGCAGTGTATGACGATCAAACAGGTCGCCCGTCTTGACGGCCTCCGACTCGAGCGTCAGCCAGTCGCCGTCGGGTCCAATGGCCAGAAACAGGTCCAGACTCGATGGCTCGTAGATGCGTAAGCCAGGACGCTGGATCCGGATTGCATTTTTCAAACTGTGGATCGTTGCGTACCGTTCGATGTTGATCTCGAACATTTTCTTCCCATACGCGCCGCAGTGGAGCCAGACGAGCGTCGTGGGGTCCGGTTTCCTCACGAGCACGTGGATCGTGTTTGGAGGGAGGTCCACAAAGATCTCGTCGACTATGCGGGTTGGATCGAGCTCCAAATGCTCGTGCAGTAGATCTCGGACGGTGTTGTGACCGCCAGCTTTAACTTCAGTGACTTCTCCTGATGTGTCCGATAGCCACTGGTCTCCACGCCGCGCGGCAAAGAGATCGAATTCCATGGCCGCGTCGAGGGCCAAACACTTCGGCAGCTTGGCGTTGATCGCTTGCTTGAGCTCGCCGATCATCGTGTGGGGATCCACCTCCATAGCAAACGCATCCAAAGAAGCGCCGACGAGCATGCAGACGAGCAGCATCTTTACGGAACGGAGTGTTCAAAGAACTGGACCTTTCCCCGCTAGGGGAGAACTGAATCGTGCGGCCCAATTCTTTATTGAATTGCTGCTTGAATCCAACTGTCATTCACGGTCTGTCAATGAAAAGAGGCTTCTAGGACCCGACGACCTGTTTTCTTGCAATACATTCAGTTGCTGGCTTTCACAAACGATCACGGACCATGGAGCGGATCAAGCTAGGGTGCGCCGTGTTTGGCGAAGACTGGCATTTTGTCGTGATGATCCCACACGACGCGCAAGTGGCTGCGCTGCTCATCAAAACTGGTGGACTCTCGAGGAGTATTCCTGCTTTGCGGCCGGCCGACTAGCTGATGGCATTCCTCATGTCCATGATCGTGCGTTGCGACTTGACCTTGCCAGAGCGTGTGGAATGAAAATCAAACGCCAAGCGTAACGCGACCGCAACCGACATTCCCGCTTTCCCGACTGTCTCGGGCTACTCTTCATCGGTATTGAGAAGCCCAACAATTTGCGAGACGGCAAACGCTGTCCAGACCACGAATCCAATGGCTTGAGCACCTGCAACTTGAACGTCAGCAACGCCACAACTATTACACGACACGAACTAACCAAGTTACCGCTGGCGCGACTCAAATCGGGGAAAATGCGATCGCAACATCGGGTCGGGGCTCGCATTCCGGGCGTTCGCGAGTTGGCTGCGAGATCGCGCACGGCCTGAAGTATCTCCTGCTGTACACCCTCTTGATCGCGAGCGGTCTGAAGTATCTTGCGTCTGCTTGGCTATCGCGTCGGCAACCACCCGGCGAAGCTCTGGCGTCTGGCTGGCCATCGGGTCGGCTATCGCCTGACTAAGCTCTTGCCCCGGATTGGTAGTCGCTGGGGCCAGCTCTCTGTCATCGCTAGCATCAACTCCTAGTGTCGCTTGTTGAGTACCCGTGTGCCCAGCCATGGGAAGAATCCGCTTGAGATCGATCGTTCTCTTTCTGCCTCTCGCCACTATACCCATTTATGGTGCCCTTCGACCTTGCCTTCAATTACCCTCTTGTTATAAGGCTCTTTCAAGAGATACGATTCGACAAAGCCAACTCTTTGATCCCCTTTTTACGGAGATACACACTGATATAGTTGCGTAATTAGGGTGTTAGATCGTTCTAATACGTCAACTTTCAGTTTTAGCGCAGAATGATGGTCTCGTCTGCGGTTACAATGTAACCACATGACGTAACCGGTACGACAGAGTGATGGTCCACGAGTTGAAGTCCCAACGCGGGCTTCGTCATTCTACAATTCGAGAGCGACCCCCCAGGCCAGATCATCCGCCCCCCCCCGCATGCAGCGTCCTCTCTACCGCGTCCGACATGTTTCCGCCGCTGCCGCCGTTCCCTCCTCCGTACCAGCAACGCCAGTACATGCACATGGCGATGCGCATGCCGCCGCCGTATCCGCAGCAGCAATGGTACGCGCCGGCAAGAGCTTTGTCCCTGTGCCGCCTCTCCGACGCCAGCCATTTGTGCCACGCGATGCAAAGCTGAATATGCCTTCTCGCCGGGTGAGCAACGCGCCGCCGCTTGACGCCGCACGAAAGGTGACTGCAGAGACTCGCGCGATTGACAAGGAGAACGAACCACCGGCAGATCCACCTCGAGATGAGAACGCGCGAAAGCCGTCGTTACGCGCAGGTGCTGAAGGCCGACGCGAAGCCATTCAAAATGCGCGAGCCTCAATCGGCCTGGCCGATCAAATCGACCTGTGAATCGCCAACGGTGCCAACGTGCAAGGAGAAGAAATCGATTTGGACCGTCACAGCGCTCGACTTAACGACTATGATGCTCCTTGTTCACGGCAAGAAAATGGCTCCGCGTCAAAACAAACCCCAGATCAAGAAACCGTTGAGAAGCAACCAAGAAACCCATGAGTGGGATCGGCAGAGCGACGGCTCGTCTGCAGCCAGCAGCGACACCGACACCGAGGATGACGATGTCCCCGGGTTGAAGAAATGCTACGGCTTTCCCTTCTTGGTCGAGTTCCCATGTGACGGAGAAGGCGATCAGAGGTTTGGTCTGCACAAAGGGAAAGCGCCAAGCGATTATACTGACACTTTCCAGGAACTCAAGCGCAAGTTCGACCGCAGCGGACAAGCACGTGCCCTTTTCTCGTTCTCAGCGACAAGGACCACCCGTCGTGCTTGATTACAGAAAGCTGTTCGGCCTCCCTCCCACAAACTCGTCGTCCTGCCTACCGGGCGTAGCTCCTTTTGAATTGGTGCGTTTCTTGGTGTCCGAATTTGGTGCCTCATGCGTGCTGATGCATTTCGTATCGTCATAGGCTTCGATCACGGACAGCGTCGATACTCGTCCACACATGCTGTGGTGGCCGGTACATGCTGACGGTCGCCTTGAAGATATGCTGGGACTTTAATGCTGACAGACCGATTCTCGGTTGGACGACATAGGGCGACTGGAAATGCAGCACCTGCGGTACGTCCCCAAAACCAAATGCTGAACAATGACACTGTGTTGACCGAGCTTGTACGTTGCAGGCAACCATGTACGTTTAGAAGTTGGCTTCTTGCTGGTTTCTTCATCTCACGCGTGGTTCGATGCAACGTCTCGACCTTCAGAACTTCTCCTACAGGTTTGAAAGAGCACATACGATGTTGGTTTGACGATCCCACCAACTCATGCACCTTTCCATCCACGTGTAGAGGGCTGTGCAAGCGCTTGCCGCGAAGGTCGATACGACGAAGCCGGATTTATCTTCCCTCTGCACCCATAGAAGCAGTTGCAAACGCTATCGTCCAGCCGCAAGTTACGATCCATTTCTCTTCTCGCCAATCTCGTCAATAGATCCCTTCCATTCGCATTCGATGCGCGGCTGACATCCCGTCATGTACACGCTGGTTCGTCGTCTAAGCCGGAAAGTGGTGGCACGTGCTGGTGGATGAGATGCTCCAACAGAGGGGCGTTCGCGCCATTTACCTCTGCGACGAGCTTGCGATCCTGCGACCAACACCAAAGAGATCAGACTTCCGCTTTGAATTTGGTACGAGTAACCCGCTTAAGCATTCACCTTGATGAGCAGGAATCGCGAGTTTGCAGCTCCCATTGTCCTCGATGCCTTCCAATACCGGGCTCACGCTGGCCTATAACAGCACTCGTTAGAAGAGATGTCACTATCTCATTTACCCACGAAACGCACACTGACGAAGACCACGCGTTGGTCGGCGCGGTCAATCGCGGCATTCAGCCGCTTGTACGTCGGATCTTGCACGGGCGTCGACGACAGTTTGAAGACACCAATATCCCCATCAGAGCTCCATCCATCAGCGAGTTTGGCCAGAAAGGAGCTCAGTATACCCAGTAACTTCTTCTCGCTGGTCTATTTGACTGCTATCCAGTGTTCCGCGTCGCGAACACGATCCATTTTGACGCGTAGCTTTCCAATCCAGGGGGTGAACACCCAACATCATCACATTATTGCCTCAGGGGCCACTGTACTAATCAAAAGCTAACCTCATTTCTCTATTCGGTTATCCCACGCCAAAGTCCGTCCAGTGGCCCAGTTTCTTCTTGACTTGCTAGCTGTCATTCACGGTCTGTCAATCAAAGAGGACAGTGGGAAAGTTCGATGTGCCGGCACTCGCACCTGGGAAATCACAGCAGATTCGGCACTGACCCAAACACGCCGTTATCCTGCAATCAAGTCAATTGCTGGGCAAACGACCCTCATTTCATTCACAAACGATCACGGAACATGGAGCCGATCCAGCTTGGGTGCGCCGTGCTTGGCGAAGACTGGCAGTTTATCGTGACGATCCCGCACGACGCGCAAGTAGCTGAGCTGCAAGAGGCGATTGGTGCCAAGATACTCTCGAGTAACGACCCGATCAAGCCCTTCATGCTGAAGCTGTACTTGGCGCGAAAGAACGGTGCGTGGGTCAAGATGGATGCATATTCCGAGCCAGCGGAGCTCTCCCGTGACGTTGTTGATTCAGCGTTCGAGGTCATGGATCCGTTGGTTAATGTGAGTGACTATCTGGTCAAGGTGGACCCCAAGAACGACAGTGGAGGACTCGTCCACGTGATTGTCGAACGCCCGTCGGCGCGGTTCAAGCTGGCGGTCGCTGTATTTGACGAAGACTGGCAATTTTTCGTGAAGATCCCGCACGACGCGCATGTGGCTGAGCACGACCCTACACGCGCTGTGCCCACAAATTTAGTGGAAGCTCGACGAGTTGCCTGCGCCAAAAAAACTGAAAGATGACCCAGAAGCGGCCCAACAGTGTGTTTTCCAGTCAAATGCACCGCTGATCAAATGCCCAGTGCTTCAAGGCCATGTGGATTCGCATTTTGTGCATGCAAGTCTCTTCCAGGTGTCGAGTCGGGTTGGTGGACGCACTCAATGCCGCGCACGATCGCCGGCATCGCAGCGTTGCAGGTCTCACCACAGAGCCATGGTGAAAATACAATGACTGAGAGAAAGAGAAAAAAATACAATGACTGAGAGAAAGAGAAGGTGAGACAGAGGCGTTGTCGTCCGCGAGTCCACAAGGCGAAATGTTGACCAGCTCTGTGAGCTTAGAGGTTAGAACAGCGGTGGTAATTTTTTCGCGAGCTGCAGCAGCAGCGTGCGATTGGTCGCAAAGTAGACGAACAATTTCTGACGCACAGAGGTGTGCGTCGCGCCGTAGACGCCAGTTCGCGTGGCGGCCCACTGCTGCCTCGCCTTGGACGTGCCAGGCACGAGGCTCTCATACTCGACCGTGACGTACAGCGACCCACACCTCAGCCCACAGTATTCTGAATAGAGAAACAGCTACGCCGCTCAACAACAACGGCGAGCAGCGCGTTCATCCATTACGTGGGGGCGCACACCAGATTCTGAGGCGAACCCGTACTGTACTATCGCAGTCATCCGAAGAAGTTCCTACCGAATTGTCCCGCTTATAAATGACAACTCATATAACTGACAGTCTGATTCTAGCCAATAGAACGTCGTCAAATGACATATATCAACATATATAACTAATAGTATTCGCTGATTATGTGCAGATGGGTGTCATTTATAAGCGGGACAATTCGGTAAATGCAGATTGGATACGCCATGTCCGATTCTACGACATTGTTTCCACTGATTCGGTAAACAGGGTTAGGTTTGCGTCGGAGGATCCGTGATCCATCTCTGGATCTGATCTCTTCACCCGGCTAAGTACGATCGTTTTGAACCTTCGAAATCATGCCACTTGGATTCACTCATCCGACGAGAGGCGAACATGACGAGAGAGGCGGCGGCGGACGAGGCGGTGGCAGCCGCTCAGCCGGCAGGGCGTCGCGCAGGAATGCGACGCTCGGCAGCGGCGGCAGCGATGAGAAGCACGAGCATGGCGGCGTTCGCAGCGGGCGAGGCGGCAGTGGACGCGACGCGGAGCGTGGTGATGGGGTCCACAACGGCCGCAGGAAGGTCAGGGCGACGTGAGCAAGTCCAGCGACCAGTGGCAGCGGCGTCAGTCTCGTTCTTGGAGGCGTCAACCGCGGCTATGGCGGCGAGCAGCTCGAACGTGGCGGCGTCCGGGGTCGTCAGGGGCGAGGCGGCGGTGGACGCGACGAGGAGCGTAGTGATGGGGTCCACAACGGCTGCAGGAAGGTCAGGGCATCGTGAGCAAGTGCAGCGGCCAGTGGCAGCGGCGTCAGTCTCGGGCTTGGACGTGCTAACGAGGGCGGCTGTCGGCGAGACGATGGCGATGTCGAGAGTGACTCAACAGTCCCGTAAACGTTCGCATACAGAAGCGCTTGGGTCGTCACAGTCGAAGGGAAAGGCGAGGCTGGCGCGCCCGTACTTGGGGGTCGGTGCCAAGGCCGTGGTTGACTTCGATAGGAGTGATGAAGAGGATTCTTCCGATGGATTGGACGACGCGGGGTACGTGAGTGAGGGCATTCGGTCAGTCAGTGACTCAGACGACTCGGATCCGGAGTCTTCGTCTTCAGAAGATGATCATGAGCAGGAGCTTCTTCCGAGCGGATATTCACGGACACAAGTAGCAGTAACCTGAGTGTCTCGACCGCAGCATGATGCCAACATGAGCACGCCAGCCAACGCCAGCATGTACATGACGTTGGACTCGGATGGCAGTGATTTCATTGACACTGATGACGACGACGCCCAAGAAGCCGAGGGCGAGTTTACCTTCGACAGCGACGGCGAGCTGTCGTATGACTCGGAGATTGACGAGGACGATATGGCCGAACACGGCGGTTCTCAGCAGGTGGCGGAGCTCGACGGCGACCGCGCGGTATTGGCGGCAGCAAAACAGAAAGAGACACTCAGAGGCTGGCAGTCGGATGGCTGGCAACCAGGTGGGTCTCCTGTCTATCATGGGTATCGTCTGAATTTCAGTCTACTAATGACTCACTTCTCTGTTGCAGTTTCGCCACATACCACACCTGACAGCCAGTATGACAGGCTGTTCCGTGGTGAGTGGGGCCCCACAAAGGTGGAAGCACTGATCGAGCACCCGATGCACTTGTTCTTTTTCTTTTTCCCTCGGCATTTGTTCCATACCATTGCCACGGAGAGCAATCGATACGCGCAAAGCACGGTGGCAGCTCGAGCGCAGAAACTACGCGAAGATGAAAGCGGAAGTTGCACAGAAGACGCGAGAAAAAGGCTCGCTGGAGTCACGAAAGGAGATCCGCACTCGACTCCGAAGGGATTTCGAGCCGATTCAAGCGTACGAGTACGCGAGGCTCTTTGGGCTGCTCATCGCTCGGATGCTGTGCCCGCATCGACGCCGTCTATCAAGCCACTGGAGTGTTTTCACGCGCGGTCTCATTCCTGCTGGCACCTTTGGCGCCACAATGACCAAGACCAGGTTGGTACAGCGAGTCCGTTTCTGATGCAGCTCAATTAGACTCACACTCAACGCTTGTGCCTGGCAGGTTCAAGGAGTTGCTGCAGCACATGCACTTCTCTGACAATGACGACGAGCGTGCAAGAACCGACCGTATCTGGAAGATACGGCCGGTCGTGGAGGCTCTTCAAGATTCGTTCTCGCGAGGGTATCGACCAGGCCCGTTCCTTTCCTTTGGTGAGGGAATGCTGCCATCAAAATTCAAGTTCAACCTGTTGCAAACGTACTCAAAGCACAAACCCCGCAAGTCGGGAATGAAGCTCTTTGTCACCTGCTGTGCGAGTACAGCATACTGCCTGCGGTGAGTAGTTTACTGTTGCTTGCTATCAAACGCCGTCTGACGCATTGGATGTCTCTGCAGCTTGGAGATCTACTGCGGTGTAAAAGCTCACCATGGTTCACAAAGGATCGACAGCGAGTCAGGGCCAAGTGCGGTCACAAGAAATCTCGCGTACGTGCTCCCGCAATACAGGAAGCGGTATCAGGTCGTTGCGATGGACCGATCCTATACGTCGGTGCCGTTAGCCCTCGAGCTTTTGGTTCAAAAAGTGTACGTGGTTGGGGCCATTGACACCCAACGACTCGGACTCGGCTTTCCAGATTCGCTCAAGGACCCTCACAAAAAGAGACCGAAAGAAGTCCCCCGCGGAAGCTACACAGCTGCCCGCTCTCTTGCCGTCCCCAGTATGGTCGCGTGTCGATGGTGGGACTCTCGCGCTGAGTACATTCTGGCGACTGGCGCGAGCCTCCAAGAGCGTACAATCAGTAAGTTTGCTCCCATGTTCTCATTGATCAAAAGTGCTCACTCATTATGGTGTTGGAACAGGACGGGAGAAGGAAACTGTGCCATGTCCACAAGCCGTTCTCGACTACCGCACATACATGCGTGGTGGGGTCGCCAGGTTTGAGCACCTACGGCTGCAACGATACTCTGTGCAGCAGACAGTTCACTTACAGAAGTCCTATAGGAGGTGCGTTTGCTCGGATGCGTCTGTGGGTTGAAGCAACGAGACTCACTCTCATTTGCACTTGGGCCAGGCTTGCGCTTGGTCTCTTGGACTGCGCGCTCGTGAATACGTACGTCGCATACAAGGAAGCATGCCGGAAACTTTTCAGGACACCAATCAGCCACGGAGAGTTCCTGGCAACACTCCAAGCTCAGTTGGTGAACGCCAAACCATTGGATCTCGAGGACAAGACGGTATTTGCTGGCTCTGGTCGGAATCAGGTGGAGGGTGGGTGCTCAAGATTATCTTCGCAGCAACCAAACGGTCTCGAACCGCCAGTCTGCGACGGGCGTTCGATGGTGGAGCACGTGCAAACCGAAACGCAAGATTTCCTTGAAGCCACCCCTGGCCAAGGACGGAAGCGCATGGCCAGGGCATGTAAAGTCTGCAGCTATTTGGCTCCACCCGGGAAACGCGGGCTCAACACGAAGTGGTTCTGCCCGGCCTGTTCAGACGGTCGTGTTGGAGAGTACGTTGCACCTGAGGCGTTCCTATTTGATCCACGTAGACGCGGCTGACAAGCAATGGATAGTGTCTATTTGTGTCCCTTAGTCCACCACCAATCCTTCGGGCAACGCAAGACATGCTTCCAAATAGGGCATGACGACTGGGCGTGCGGTCGCAATATGCCCGAGGGGATGGGGAAGCGACTGCATTTCCGTCCGCCCACAGGCAAAAAGCGACCGTCTCGACAGAACGCTGACGCCGACCAAAACCACGGATCGGAACCGTGACTCCAGACGACGATTTGGAGATCTTGACCAGTCGGTGCGTGTGTGCCGAGACCTCTACATGAGCACGAGACGCTGGGCATGGCCGTGGTCGAGCTCTTTGACGAGCTGCTGCTTTTGGCGGCTGCGGCGTTCTGCCGTGAGCGCATGTCGAAATAATACGGGCCGCGGCCGTACGCGCTGTCACTCTGCTCGCCGAGGAGCCATACTTGCTGCGCACATCGCTCGCGTTCAAGAACGACGAGTACTGCAGCGCGACATCACGAGTTTTGTACCCTTTTGGGTCGTCTTTTGTCTCCACATTGCCATCGCCACGAGCGCCGACCAGTTCATGGCCGTGCTCAACATCAAGGTCGCCAACAGCGCCGTCGGGCTTCTCGAGCTTCCTCGTGCCGCACGTTGACATGCGTGCCGAGCGCTGCGAGACAGTAGGCAAGCTCAAGACCCACGGGTGCACACTGGTCACGCTGCCGGGTGTCGTGCCCCAGCCCTTCAAGCTCAAGGAGTTCATTCTCCAGAGCTACGGCTTCGAATACAACGACGTGGGCACCAACCTCGTCGTGCTCGCCGGAATCTGAATCTTCAGGTGTTCGTCTCCCTCACGCTCTACTTCATGAACCATCTCAAGCGGTAGACTTCTGTAGGATCTCACCACGACCCGTCTCTCTCTCTCTCTCTCTCGCAACTGTGATCTGCTTGACGGAGTATCTGCGAACATGACATCCGTCTGCACTCTGCGTGGGCTCAGCACCCGCGTCCACTACCTGTACTGGACTCTCACGTCCCACACCGAGCGCTTGGTCGAGGCTGCGGCCACCAGCGGCGAGCAGCTTAATTAGCTTCTCCCAGCCATTGAACTAGTTTTTGACACGCAGACTAATCAGCCTAAGCTAATGTCTCCGATCCATAGAAGAGTGATGGTGGGGGTCTTGGGATCTCCTCATGTTCAAGGAGCTCAAACCATTGGAACATGATGGGATCCGAAGACCCATTGACGCAAACGTTACTGGATTCCGATACCGATACGAAGATGAGCCCGCGGCCGACGCGCAGTATGGCCGCTGTCGCTGTCCGCGTCTCCTGTCTCCTTTGTCTCGTAGTTCTAGTCGCACTGGCGATCTTCGTGCCGGTGGCAGCGCCTTCCAAGGCCACGTCCATGACGTTCCAGGTGCTGCAATACAACGTCTTTGGCCGCCCAAACGAAGTGTCTTCGGACGGCCAGACCGAGCGGCTCACGCGCGTGCCGGCGGCGCTGCTGGCGCTGGTCTCCCACGACATTGACGTCGTGACGTTTGCCGAGGCCGACAACCAGGGCGAGCGCGAGGGCATGCTCGCGCAGTTCCGCGCCAACGGCTTTGCGTATGCGACCTCGATTCTCCACGACCCGGATCCGTTCACGAGTCTGCTCAACGGCGGTGTGCTGGTCGTGTCCAAGTGGCCGATCGTGCGCGAGGCGCAGCACGTGTACCGTGGCGCGTGCCATTACAGCGACTGCCTCGCGGCCAAGGGCGTCAAGTACGCGCGCGTGGTCAAGACGGAGCAGGACACGACCAAAGTGTTCAACGTGTTTGCGACCCACATGCAGGCGTGGTCTACACCCGAAGGACGCGCTGACCGCGTGAAGCAGGCCACGCAAATGCGCGACTTTGTCGACGCGCTTCAGATCCCCCATCACGAGGTACCTACACATACTGGTGGAGGAGTGATCGTCGTCGGCACTGAGATCTCATTTCCGTTTGACATGCTGGATTTTACGTAGCCGCTCATTTTTGCTGGCGATTTCAATGTCGATAACCACACGTTTGTGGACGAAGTCCAGCACCTCGTGGAGCTGCTGGGTGCTCACACGCCACGCCGCATTGGATACCAAGAGTTTACGAGCGAGTACGTTCGCCACTTTTCTATGGAGTTTCTTTATCTACGCTGACGCCATTGCCTCGTGCCAGTCCTCGCACAAATGTACTAGTCGGTCGGGACGGCGCAGCCAACAGCAACAAGTGCTCGTCACAGTACGAGCAAAGCTGGGGCCCACCCATCGTACGTGGCGCTATCCGAGTCTCTCCTCTTCTTGCTCTTCGTTACTAACATTATCTCGTGAATCTATCAGAATGGTACATTCTCACCTACCGCGCTCACGCGCGTACCCTGCGGCAACGTCACCCGACCCAAGCCCCACCGGTTCCGCTGGCGGAATCCGTTCCGTCGTGATGGTGGAGGAGGAGGACGTGGTGGCGGTGGCCATCCACTCGTCTACATGGAGGACGAAGTCCCAATGTGCTACTGTCCGTGCTGCCCGCGTGAATGGCTCGACTACGTACTGTATGCACAGGCCCCGTACCAGCAGCCTCTCCGTCAGCCGACGCTAGAGAGCTTTCAGCTCAGTGAGAAGCCACCGTTCCCCGTCAAGTGGTCGGCCTCGAAAGTCAGCAACGCCCGGATGAACCTCGTGGATCTATCGGACCATTACCCTGTGCTGGGCAAGTTTGAGTTCGCCGTCGACCGGTCCGTACCCGGACGCGACGACGACCCACTGAGCATCCATTTGGACGGCTGCTCGAGCGACGCCGACTGCAAATTCCGAGCCTTTCGCTGTTATTGTGCTGGAGACGAGTGCTACTTCCAGGGCAAGCAAATGAGCGGATGGGATCAAGACTCGATGGCGCCTATCAACCGAAACTGCCTGCTACAAAAGACGTCCGTGCAGTGTCTCTGTGGACCCAATTAACATATAAATGGAGGCGTTGGATGTTTCTCCCCCTGCGTTCTGGCAGGTCGCCGACATCGGCTCGGTCAATCGCGTTCATTGGACTGGCACTTAGGAGGTTCCTAATAGCTGCGCAACGGTGGCGGACGCTTCACAATCACATGGACGACCCCTCCTCTTGTTGTTCTCATGACTCGCACAGCCCAGGTATGCACTGACCTTCAGCATTGGATCCATGACCTCGAACACCGGGTCAACGACGTCACGGGAGAGCTCCGCTAGCTCGATCTGTTCATCCATCTTTACCCACGAATCGTTCTTCCGCGCCAAGTACAGCTTCAGCATAGAGGGCTCAGTTGGGTCGTCTCTGGATAGCATCTTGCACCAATCGCCTCTTGCAGCGCAGCCACTTGAGCGTCGTGCGGGATCTTCACGACAAACTGCCAATCTTTGCCAAACCCAAGCTTCGCTCCATGTTCCGTGATCGTTTGTGAAAGAAGTAGTGACAGTAGTTTGCCCAGAAATTGAACGTATTGCGAGAAAACAGGTCGTCCTGTTGCGAATTTTCCAGCCAGCCAAGCCGCGTCCCATCGATTGATAGACCGTGAATGACAGAAGCAGCAATTCAATAAAGAATTGGACGATTCAGTCTCCTCTTGAAAGAACAGCGGGAGAGGTCCAGTCTTTTCAACGCTCCGTTCCGTAAAGATGCTGCTCGTCTGCATGCTTGTTGGTGCTACTTGGAATGCGTTTGCTGTGGAGGTGGATCCCCACGCGATGATCGGTCTGCTGAAGCAAGTCATCAACGCCAAGCTCCCGAAGCGTTTGGCCCTCGACGCGGCCATGGAATTCGATCTCTTTGCCGCGCGGCGTGGAGACCAGTGGCTATCGGCCACGTCCGACGAGGTCGCGGAAGTCGAGGCTGGTGGCCACAGCTCCGTCCGAGATCTACTGCAGCGACATCTCGAGCTCGATCCAACCCGCACTCTCGACGAGATCTTTGTGGATGTCCCTCCAAACACGATCCACGTCCTTGTGAGAAAACCGGACCCCACGACGCTTGTTTTTCTGCGCTTCGGCGCGTATGGAAAGAACACGTTTGAGGTCAACATCGATCGGTACGCGACCATCTACGATTTGAAAGTTGCAATCAAGATCAAAAGTCGTGGCTCCGTACGCAGCGAAGAACCAGCGAGTCTGGATCTGTTTCCAGCTATTGGATCCGACGGCGACTGGCTGACGCTCGAGTCGGAGGCCGTCAAGACGGGCGACCTGTTTGGGCTCCACACACTGCTGCATGACCCACTCGACCCTGCACTGATCGTGGACGACGTCTTCCCGACGGTCCCATCTTCCAACGCTGAAGGCAACGTCCACGTGCTGGTGCTGGACCCACGCACACGAGAAGAGCTGCGCGTGCTGCTCTACCACCTCAACCGTCGCAAGCGGTGGCGAGATCTGAACGAAGCACTGGAAACGCTCAAAGAGAGTGAGCGTTGGGGCTACGTGTCTGAAGACGAAGAGGAGAGCACGGCAGTGAGGTCGGCGTGGACGGTCATTGGCAGGCGGCTATACTGTTGTGTACATGCATACACGCCACCACCCAAGGACGTGCCCGACCAGTACATCCGGGAACTCCACGAGTACCTGACCCACGCAGTCGCGCCTGTGCTGGATGTCGACGACACAGCCAACGCGCGGTTCTTTCTCGTGCCCATGCTGCTGATGCTGTGTCGAGCCGCAGGGGATGCCAAGCTGCTTGTGGACCACGAGGTCACAGGCATGGCCGTTCACGCGAGCGTCAAGTTTCCGTACGTGATCGCGAGGGGCAATACGCGGCTCTGCATCATGGAGAAATAACCGGACAAAGACGGGGAGAGAACGTATACGCGCTTGC
>JAADXL010000924.1:0-14395 GCA_023337755.1 Pythium aristosporum
AAGACAGAAAGGGGTGAACAGCATGGCGAACACCATATCAATGCCACATAATGTAGAGTCGGGCATTGAATCCATCGGGATGTCTAATGGGTTAACGTCAGTTTTTATAGAGGTGTTATCGATCAGTGGATCCATGCTAGCGAAGACGAATCGGGAGAGAGAAATGACGATCTGGTTGGCGCAGCAGGATCAGTCCATAGTCGGAATAGGGACTGTCGGTTTCGACATTGATGAAATGCCTTGGACAATAGACACTTTTGAAGAAGAAAAAGATTTTATGCTGCGCATGATTGCAGGTGCCATCGCCGAAGCAGGGTGGGAGAAATTAAGCTATGAACCACGTAAAGACTGGGTTATACACTGTTTGCAGCAATTTCGGCTAATGATTCATGCCTTTGATAAGCAGAGTGTTGATATGAATAATTACCTGGAATGGTCCGAGATCGAAGAGGATGATGATCGACCGACTATTCCAAGAGGTTACCCGAAATGCGAAAAACATGAAATCTACTTGTCATGCCATGGTTGTATTTTATGTAACAATGGAAGTTAGTGAGGGGGAAATCTGAATGAGAGCCTATATCCAGACAGATAAGAATGGCGATTTTTACAATGTCAATGCGTTTATTGCTAATGAAGGCTTCAGTACACTGGGATGGGAAACCATTAAGTTTTTTGACATACAAGAGATCCAGGATAACCATCCGGAAAGCTTGGTCGTTGGTGGAATTGGGAATGTAAGAAAGCGTCTTGAGCAATTGGGAATGGAAAGAAAACAAGGAGAAATAGATTATCCTGACGCCTTGGCAGGTTACCGGGGTAGAAAAGTATGGAGTACAACGATCCAGGAACTGTTTCAACATCAAGAGAATTGGCATGTGTTCATTAAGCCCAAAGATGTCACCAAAAAGTTTGCAGGAAAAGTGGTAAAAGAATACATAGATTTTATTGGACTGGTGGAAGAGAATGAGGATACAGGGATATGGTGTTCCGAAATCGTTGATTTCAAAACCGAGTGGCGTTGCTTTATACGATATGGAGAAATTCTTGACATTAGGCGCTATAAAGGGGCATGGGATTCACAATTGGATACAAGCGTTATCGAAAGGGCAGTTAGCGATTTTACGGATGCACCCGCTGCATATGGTATGGATTTTGGCATGGATCAGGAAGGAAACATGAAATTGGTAGAGATCAATGATGGCCATTCTTTAGGGACTTACGGAATCAGCCCTTTAAATTACGCGAAATTCCTCTCAGCCAGATGGGCAGAACTAACAGGGACTACGGATTATCTAAGAACCTTGTAGTCTAGAAATACCTAATCCTCAATTATCTAAAAGGAGGAGGGCCCATGAGAAAGCTCCAAGTTTACACCGTATTTAAGTTTCATTGGTTTTGGATTAATTATTATGACATTGGTCATAAATCTTATTTTTAAATATGGAAGGGGATTGGATGAAGGTTCCCTTATGCTATTCGGTTGCCAGTACCGTGTCATTGCTTTTCACTTTAGTATGGGGATTATTTGGGATTATTGAGTTGTATTTATTATTGAAATCGAACAAGAAACTTAAATCCCGATTGGATACTGGGAGGATCAGTAAAGAAGAGTATATGCCATACCCTTCTCAATTATTGCTTTGGTCGTATCTTCTCGGAGGAAAATACAACCTGGAAATGTTCATGAACAACTTCTTCAGCTAGGTGAGTTAAAAGAAAAAAATATCATTTCCGAATATGAATTTGATCAAAAGAAAGAGACGCTGCTTTCCAAGATCAAATAGTTCAGAGACAACTACATACAAAAATAATGGAGGCCCACCTGAGATAGTTATCGGGGTGAGCCTCCATTATTAATTATATCTTCGTTAATTGAATTATCTAAATCAACCTTACTCATTCGTAATATTTATCGTTTCATCGGTGATGGTCTTACCACCACTCCCCAATGCCTGAACAATCATATGGTGATGCAAAGACTTACCCGCAATATTCCACGTTACCTTCCAACCATCATTCCCATTGGTATCATACCCGATTAGTTCTCGTTCTCCCCAAGTCTCTGTTCCCGTTGGAACGATCCAGAAAAGAAGTGTTTCCGCGTTGGTTGCTTCAACAGTGATATTTAACTCTGTGCTGCCTGTAGGAATCACAATCCACCCTTCTTTTTCGGGATAATTAGTCTCGACATTCGTAATTATGGGCAGAGCCTCATTTCTTGGGATAGCCTCAGTGTCATGATTTTCAGCAGGATCTTCTGAAGCGCAGGCTGTGAGAAGAAGGAGGAAGAGAAGAAACGGATAGAATGCTTTATTTGTCATGGTCATTACCTCTTTCGATATGTATACGATTGTTATGAGTCGTTATAGAAAATATATAATCACATTCAAAACGTCAAACAACAAATGTTTAACGTTTTGAATGTGATTTATGATAAGGCAGGAATGCATAGGTACTGTCGCACTTGGTTTGACAATACGTTATATGCATGTAAACATGAGATTCAATCAAATAAAGTAATTTAATATAAGTAAGGAGTTGTAAACCTAAATGGATCTCTTTGGAGCTTTAATATTATTATTTATATGTTTTTTTGTATTTCTTATCGTTGTAGCAGTTGTACGTTATGCCATAGATTCGTCAAAAACATCGAAAAGACTTGAGTATCTGATAAAAGAAGTACACTATTTGAAAACTGAAATTAAAAAACAAAATAACAATAAACAAGGTGACAATAAACATATTATTGACGAGAAAGTATAGAATGCCTATTCAAGAAGCCTTTATCTTCATCCTGCAAGTCAAAGTGATTTGAATTGGGAGCAAATCCAGGCCATCAACTTAAATGGATAAGATCTAGTTATATATCCCATTAATGATGATGCCTTGTAGTCTATTGTTTTCCCTTAACTCCAGGTAGCTAAGAAGCAGAAGAAGCGTTATCAGTACAAGGATCACTGACAAAAACTTTTGGAATTTTCCCATGATCGATTTGCCCTCCTCGTTATTATATTTGTCAGTTTAAGCGTAACAAGAAAAGCACTGTGTATAACAAGATGAATTCGAAAATGCCATCTGTAATACATAACAACTGGAAGGGATTAAAGTTATAGACGAAATGAAAAACAGGACTATTCCACTACCTGGAATGAGTCCTGTTTTCAATTTACAGCCAACGGTTTCTAAAACTCAATGATGATGATGCGCATGGGCATCCGGTGCGTCGCCTTTGACGGTACATAATACGGAGGTGTCATGCAGATGCTTTTCAGACTCAACCTGTAGCGTCACATGCTTGATTTCTTTATGCTCCAGCAGATGTTCAATCTTCTGAACAAGTACCTCTGATGCATACACATCCATCGTTCCATCGACCACGATATGTGCGGTCAGCGCATTCAGGTTGCTAGTAATGGACCAGACATGAACATCGTGAACGCCTTTGACGCCGTCTACTTGCTTAATCGTCTGAACAAGGTCATTCACATCCACATTCGCTGGTGTTCCTTCCATTAAGATATGCAAGGATGATTTGGTGACGAAGAACCCGCTGCGTAGTACGAGCGCTGCCACAATGACACTTGCGAGTGGATCGGCCCAGCCCCATCCGAAGAACATCATGAGCAGCGCTGCAGCTATGGCGCCAACCGATCCCAGCATATCACTGATGACATGAAGATAGGCACCGCGCATATTCAAGTTGTTCTCTGTATCGCTACCGCGCATCATGATCCAGGCAACCAGAATATTGATGAGTAGTCCAATGATACTGATGATCAGCATGCCCACTGTTGCGACTTCTGGCGGATTAATGAAGCGACCAATTGCTTCGTAGAAGATGTAAAGAGAGATGGCGATTAAGGTGACCCCATTTAACGTGGCGGCCAAAATCTCAAAGCGTCTATACCCATACGTTTTGCCTGTGTTCACCGCTTTTTCACCAAAGGTGAACGCCAGCAAAGCGATCCCCAAAGCTATGGAGTCAGACAACATGTGACCTGCATCTGAGATGAGGGCAAGACTGTTAGTGACAAATCCACCAATAGCTTCAACGATCATATAGACGGTAATAATGATGAAGGAAAACAGTAATACTTTCTTGTTATTGGTGTGAGCGTGATTGTGTCCATGGTCGTGATTGTGGTTATGGTTATGTCCGGACATATGAGATCCTCTCCTTTGGAGCGTTGCTCCGGTATGTAATATGATTTCTTGTGTGGCTAAGGGTATTCTATAGCATGATGTGTATTTAATAAATGAACATATGAGCGCTCATTCATATGTTATGGTTTTATTATAGGTGTGCCTAATAATAGTGTCAACCAGATTTGAGAAAATATAAACATGCCGGTACGCTTCATCGCATGTGTGCTGGCGAATCACTTTGCTTTTGTGCTACCATCTGTGCAGGATCAATGTCGCGGAAATTCTCGCTACAAATTAGATGAATTTGAAACTAGAAGGAGCGGACAACGATATGAAGCATCTGCTTCTGGCGGACGACGATGCCAATATTAGAGCACTCCTCCGGCATGTTATGACCAAGGAAGGCTACCAAGTGCATGAAGCGCAGGATGGGGTGGAAGCGGTCAAACTGATGAAAGAAACGCCGATTGATCTGGCGATCCTGGATGTAATGATGCCTGGCATGGACGGACTGGAGCTATGTGACTTCATTCGGCAGCATTACGATATTCCGATCATGCTGCTGACGGCACGGGATCAGCTATCGGACAAGAGGGAGGGCTATCTGAAAGGCACGGATGAATATGTGACCAAGCCGTTTGAGCCCGAGGAGCTGGTCTACCGGGTTAAAGCGTTATTTCGCCGTTACCACCGTACGTCCAGTGATATTATTCGCATGAACCGTATCGTGATTGATCGTAATAACGTGGAGGTTACAGATGGACAATCCATTCTTTTTTTGCCCATGAAGGAGTTCGAGCTGCTCTCACAACTTGCTCAGTTTCCGGGCCGCTTGTTCTCACGTGATGAACTCATTCGGTTGGTCTGGGGAGCAGACTACGAAGGAGATGACCGTACCATCGATGTGCACATCAAGCGGCTGCGCGATCGGTTTGCCGATTATGCGGATGATTTTGTCATTCAGACGGTGCGGGGGATTGGTTACAAGATTGAGGTGAAAGCGCAGTGAGAACCTTGTACGTTCGGGTGTTTCTCATTACGATTGCGGTGATTGTGGTCAGCGCCATGTTAGGTTTTCTTTTATCCAATATCTACTATCATGTGAAGCTCAAGTCATTCAATGACGAGAAGCTGGTGAGTATCGCAACCCAAATGAAACAGTTTGTAGAGCAGGAGCCAGACACGATGGAGCAGTACCTGAACAATGCCGCAGCGCTCGGTTACGAAATCTATGTGACGGATGGAAAGGGGAATGACCATTTCTATGGCAGCGAATTCCGAGAGAAGGATCTGGACAAGCAGGCTGTCGATCGGGTGCTGGGTGGCGAGGTTTACCACGGCGTCGCCCAGTTTCCAAACCAACCCTTCATCACCGGTTTCTTCGATAATCAATTAAGCAATACCGTGGGTGTTCGGCTACAAACTGGCAATGCAAGCTATGCCTTGTTTATGCGCCCGGACGTCATTTTGCAATTTGGTGAACTGCGGATCTTTTTTGCGCTGATTGGACTGTTTACGGTCGCTATTAGCATCCTGATCTTTCTGATCAGTACCCGCTATCTGGTTAACCCGATTGAACGTTTGTCGGAGGCGACAAAGCGAATTGCCCAAGGAAACTATAATCTGAAATTGCGCACCACGCGGCGTGACGAGATTGGGCAGCTGGCCCAACATTTCATGACCATGAGTCGTGAATTGGAACGGGTGGATCAGGCGCGTCAGCAGTTTGTATCCAACGTATCACATGAGATTCAATCGCCGCTGACCTCCATTCAGGGGTTTGCCCAATTGGTGGCGGATAAGGATCTGCCCGAACAAGAACGGGAGCACTATGCCTCCATTATCGAGGACGAGAGTCGCCATCTGTCTTTGCTGAGTAAACAACTGCTGCTCCTGTCCTCCCTTGAACAAGGCAATGAGGATCTGACCCAAGTGAAGTTCTCTCTGCGGGATCAATTCCGTCAAGCCGTTCAGGTGCTACAATGGCAGCTGGAAGAGAAGGAATTGTTGCTCCGGATTTCGGTACCCGAATCCATCCAGTTGTTCGGTAATGAAGTACTGCTCATGCAGGTATGGATGAATCTGCTAGGTAATGCGGTGAATCATCTTCCTCAAGGAAGAAGCATCGAGATTCGTGCCGAGGAGACGAACGCCCAGTGCGTGATCCATATTCAGGATACAGGGGACGGGATTGCTGCCGAGCATCTGCCTTTTCTGTTCGACCGCTTCTATCGGGTGGACCGTGCGCGCGAGCGTTCTTCCGGGCGAACCGGGCTTGGACTTGCCATTGTGCAGAAAATTATCCGAATCCATGACGGCACGATCGAGGTCACCAGTTCAGCTGAAGGAACGGTCTTTACCGTGACGATGCCCCAAATGTAATCTGTTATTCATTTTCCGTTCATTTTCGCCTCCTATACTTGGGTTATCAAGAGGAGGTCAGAGAACATGTACTTGGCTATTCGTGAAATGAGATTTGCAAAAGGGCGGTATGCGTTAATTGCTACAATCATGGTGCTTGTTTCATTTCTGGTTTTGTTTGTTACAGGTCTAGCACAGGGGCTGGCGTATGACAACGCAGCTTCGATCAAAAATATGGAAGCAACCCATTTTGTTCTGGAGCAGGATTCGAATCATCGTTTTACCCGGTCCCAGGTAGGGCAGGATGAGCTTGAACAGACGCGCTCCGTGGTAGGTCAAGAGAACGCTGAGCCGCTGGGTATAAAAATGACAACCGTCAGTCCAGCTGGCGACACGAAGAAGGTCGATGTAGCGCTGTTCATGGTGAGCCCGGAAGGCTGGCTCGTTCCAACTGTAACCGAAGGATCACCAATCAAGGATCTGAAGAATGGACAGGTTGTGGTGGATCACACGCTGTCTGAAGACGGCGTGAAGATTGGAACAGTCCTGGTGGATAAAGCTTCGGGCAGGGAGTGGACGGTGGCCGGATTTGTGAAAAATGAGTCTTTCAGTCACGCACCCGTTGTGTTCCTGAACGAACAGGAATGGCTTGCTATTCAAGCCGGGTTACGTACTTCTCAAGGAACAGCGGACTCGAATGCTCCGGTTTACAATGCCATTGCCATTAAGGATGCAGGCGATAAGGTGGACAGCCTTGGTGCGGCATTACCTAACACGGAAGTGATTACGAAGTCCGATGCAGTATCGGCCATTCCTGGTTACAAAGAAGAGCAGGGCTCGCTGCTCATGATGATTGCCTTTTTATATGTGATCTCGGCGTTTGTGCTTGCGGTATTCTTTTACGTCATCACGATTCAGAAAACGAGTCAATTTGGCATATTGAAAGCCATTGGAACGCGAAATGCGTATTTGGCCGGCAGTGTATCATTACAAGTATTGGTCCTGTCCGTCGGCAGTCTGGTGATTAGTGTTCTGCTGGTTCAGCTGTTTGCGTCTATCTTGCCAGCTTCGATGCCGTTTCAATTAGGTTTGTCCACATTGGCCCTGACCTGCGTGTTATTTGTGATCATGTCTATGGCGGGTTCGTTATTCTCGGTGTGGAAGGTTACCAAAATTGATGCGCTTGATGCGATTGGGAGGACGGCAGCATGAGAAACCGATTGGTATTGCAGGGAATTACTCAGACCTTTGAAGATGGCGGGGTCAGACGGACGATATTGGATTAGCTGGATCTTGAGGTTGCCGAAGGGGAACTCGTTGCAGTGATGGGGCCTTCCGGCTCGGGTAAAAGCACATTTCTGTCCATTGCAGGTGCACTCCTTGAACCGACGAAGGGGCAGGTTCTGCTGGATGGAGCATCGATTATGGGCAAAAACAAGCAGGACATTTCCGATGTGCGGCTTCAGCAGCTCGGTTTTATTTTTCAAAGCGCCAACCTGATTCCTTATCTGAAAGTGGAAGAACAATTGGCCCTGGTCGCGAGGCTTGCCGGAACGGACAAGAACAAGATCGCGAAGCGAGTCGATGAGCTGCTTGATACGGTAGGCTTAACCCATCGGCGTAAGGCATATGCCGAGAAGCTGTCTGGCGGAGAACGTCAGCGGGTTGCCATTGCCAGGGCCTTGATGAATGATCCGGCCGTCCTGCTCGCGGATGAACCGACAGCCAGTCTGGACGCGGAACGCGGTTATGATATTGTTGGTATGATCGCGAAGCTGGTTGCAGAACAGGGCAAGAGTGCGGTTATGGTTACGCATGATGAGCGGATTTTGCCGCTATGTAATCGGGTTCTCTTTTTGGAAAACGGGAAACTGGTACACAAATAAATCGATAAGGCATATTGCTTGAAAAGGCATGATTCTATTTCGTAAGCATTGGAAGGTCACATGTATTCCCGATGGGAAAGGTGGCCTTCTTTTTTCTATTTTGATCTATAATGAGGGTAGGATGTAGATGGAAGATTTACTTTACCTAGAGAGGATCGGATAGAAGATGATGACTTTAAATCGGGAACAATTCCCTGCGCTGAGTACGTCGATTCATTGGGGGATTGTTGAAGCGGAGTTTAGACTGAATGATATCGTGGATGAAACGCTGGTGAGCAATGTGAGCATCATCCCGTTTGTCGGGGAACAAGTGGTTGTTTTTCAGATCGATAACGGAAAATGGGAACTGCCCGGAGGAACGCTGGAGGTAGGAGAGAAGTATATGGATGGACTAAAACGTGAAGCGATGGAGGAACTAGGAGCCAAGTTGATCACGTATCAGGTGTTTGGACAATTTCATTGCATGTCGAGTGCGCCTGAGCCGTATAGACCGCATATTCCACATCCTCATTTTGTAAGACTCATTGGTTATGGAGATGTTGAGCTTGTGAGCCAACCATTGAATCCGCTGGATGGGGAGCAGGTGATTGCGGTAGAGGTTGTAGATATTGGTGAAGCGATCAAGAGATTCCAAGAACAGAATAGATATGACATTGCGGAAATGTACCAATTGGCTTATGTGAAGCGAGAGGAAGGCAAACGGTGAGTGGCAAGAATGCGAGGTTAATCTAAATCCTATATCCTACGGAGGTTATGATGATTAGAGATGAAATTAATGAGTTGCTGGATGCTCTAATTTTTATAAAGTGAAGTAACAGGGAGGAGCCATCTCATGCGTAAGAAGTGGATTAAAATATTCAGACGCGCCATGGTTAGTATTCTTTTAATCGTCATACTCGCTCTGATTTTTCCCACATGGACCCCTGGGATCAAGGGAGAAAATAGTATCAGCACGTTAGGACAGGTCGAGATCAACGGTGCAGGTCATGAGGTTATGATTCGCGGGACGGATCGGAACAATCCTATCCTTCTTTTCGTGCATGGTGGTCCAGGCTGCTCCGAGATTCCTTATGTAAGAAAGTATCAGCAGGAGCTTGAACAACATTTTACCATTGTGCATTATGATCAACGCGGAAGTGGAAAGTCATATCATTTTATGGAGGATTATTCGGATGTGACCTCGGATGTGCTTGAAGATGATTTGCTCGCTTTAACGGACTACGTTACTGCCGGGTTGGGGCAAGAAAAGGTTGTGTTGGTCGGTCATTCATTTGGTACTTACATAGGGACAAAGGCTGCGGCTAAAGCACCAGAAAAATTTATTGCTTATATAGGTATCGGGCAAGTGGCTGATCCTTTGCAGAGTGAGTTGGATAGTTTGGAATATACGATCACACAGGCGAAACAAGCCGGCAGTACAGCGGATGCGGAAAGCCTGGAACTTCTTCGTGGTTCAATTGAGCGAGGGGAGGAGCACACACCAAGAAATATGGTTCGCAAATATGGCGGTGCTGCCAGACTTATCAATGACAACAGGGATTATACGCTCGGCTTCCTTCTGGGAACTGAATATAATGCGCTGGATGTGATTCGGTATTCCATGGGTGTGCAGGCTACACAGGAAAATCTCCTGAAGGAGGAGTCAGCCAACCATTTGCCAGACATTGTAGATCAACTGGAGATACCGACTTATTTTGTTATGGGGAAATATGATTATATGACATCAGTGAACGCGGCACAGGACTATTTCAATGAGCTCGAAGCACCCGAGAAGGATTTTGTTCTATTTGAAGAGTCGGCTCATTACCCACAGTTCGAGGAGAAAGAACGATTTGCAGCGTGGTTGATGGGGGTAGTAGACCGTTTGAAATAAAGTAAGTAATCCAGGGAAAGGAATTTGAAGGGCTAGCAATTCATAGTGGAGAATATAAACGTGTGGTGACCCCAAAATGGGAGAACGATGATGTCATAACACCCAGACTTGTAAGGGGAATTATTGACTGGTGTTACTCAGGTAAGGATGTGACTTTTGACTAAGCGAGGGATCTCGATGGAGCAACGTGAAACTAAACTCATGATTAGACTTGCCTTACCGGAGGAAGCTTCAACTGTACTGAACCTATGGCAAGAGTCTGCCCGGTGGCTGAACTCCAAAGAGATATATCAATGGCGTCCTGAGTATTTCAATTTGGAACAAGTGAATGAATTCATGACGGATGGATCAGAAGTATATCTTGCTGAAATGAATGATGAAATCGTAGGGACGTATACCTTAACGTGGTCAGACCCCCTGATTTGGGAAGAACTCGACAACACCAATTCCGGATACATACACCGATTTGCAGTGAATAGAGATTTTAAAGGACAAAATATAGGCCTACTCCTTTTAAAATCAGCAGAAGAGAACATTAGGCATAAAGGCAAGACCTTGATCAGGCTGGATTGCATGGCAGATAATCTGCGACTTAATCAATACTATAAGGATTATGGATTCCAGTACATCCGCAGAATGAAACAGGGGAACTGGAGTACTAGTCTGTATGAAAAACAATGACGGTAATACTATCGAGTTTTTTAAGCTTATAAGTGTATAAAAAAGGGGGACCATTCATGCTTTTATCCTATCATTCAATGAAATTAGCTGAAGCGGCAAAAATCGTTACCTGGAAGTATGAAAATGAATACTCAATGTACAGTTTCTCTGAATCCAATGAAGATATTCATGAATTGATGAATGGGGAGTATTTTTCAGTCCTGGATGAACTGGGGAGGTTAGTCGGATTTATTTGTTGTGGAGAATCAGCACGTGTACTGGGAGGAACCGCAATCGGACTGTATCAAGAAGAAGGGTATCTGGATATAGGCCTTGGATTAGATCCTGATCTGACAGGCCAGAAGATAGGATCTGTATTCCTTAAACAAAGTTTAGTATTCTTGCAAAATCAATTTAAAAGTTCTGGGTTTCGGCTGGTTGTTGCCACATTCAACGAGCGAGCAATTAAAGTGTATGAGCGAACAGGTTTTAAAAGAGATAAGGAATTTTATAGCAAAGTGAATGACGAAGACATGTTATTTATCAGTATGAAACTAGAAATGCCCATCTACTCTTTTGAAGAAATAACGGAACAGGATTTGACTGAAGTGAGGGAAATATATAATTACTATGTCTCCAACACGACCATCTCATTTCATACCGAAGAATTGACCTTGGAAGAAATTAAAGCATCTGTCATGAACAAAGATCCGCGCTTTAAATCGTTTGTCATTAAGGAAGCGAACGAAATTAAAGGTTATGTGTTAATTACCCAATACAAGAGCAAACAAGCCTATGACTTCTCGGGAGAAGTAACCATTTATTTGAAACCGGATATTGTAGGGAAAGGCATTGGTGGAACGGCTCTGCGATTTATAGAGGATGTTGCGCGCGAGCAAGGCTTCTACACCTTGATTGCTACAGTATGCATGGAAAACACACGCAGCAAGTCTCTGTTCGAAAAGCATGGATATGAGCAATGTGCGATGTTTAAAGGCGTGGGTTATAAATTTGATCGCAGATTGGATATTGGTAGTTTCCAAAAGGTGTTATAACGTATGAATAATATTCTATATAATCTAAAATTCGAAAAACTCGTCGCTGAATTAGAACTTGGTGAGCTGATTAGTACACCCAAGACAATCTCAGGTGGGCTTTTACATCGCATGTATTCCATTAAAACCACGCATGCCAAATATGCTGTAAAAGCACTGAATCCTCAAATTATGAGTAGACCTACAGCTATGCAGAATTATATCCAATCCGAAAAAATAGCAAACTTGGCAGCGAATTTTATCCATGCTCAACCTGCCAAAGTGATAAACGGTTCTTCAATGCAGATATTAGAACATCAATGTTATCTTATATTTGACTGGATCGATGGTAAAAGTCTGGAGCTTCATGAACTAACCAAAGCACATTGTGAGCATATGGGCATGATTCTTGCAGATATCCACAAGATCGATTTTTCACAGCTTCATATTCCTAAATTTCAGTTGGATCATTCCAAAGAAACCAATTGGGATTATTATTTAAACAAAGGGCAGAAAGAAAATTCTGATTGGACGACCCTATTGGGTAATAGCATTCAAAAGCTCTATGAGTGGAGTATACAGGCAAAAAATGCATCAGTAATGCTGGCTTCAGATACAGTTATTAGCCATAGAGATCTTGAACCTAAGAACGTGATGTGGCAGCAGAACAATCCCATCATTATTGATTGGGAATCAGCGGGTTATATCAATCCGATGCATGATCTGGTGGAAACAGCTATGTATTGGTCGGTAGATCACACCGGAAACATGGACAAAGAAAGGTTCTTGGCTTTTATAGATGGATATAGGTCTCGAGTGGGAAGTCTAAACGCCAATTGGAGAATGGTTCTCGAAAATGGTTTTGCCGGAAAGTTGGACTGGCTCGAATACAGTCTGAAACGCTCTTTGTGGATTGAATGCACAGACGATGAAGAACAACAAATGGGAACATCACAAGTTACATGGACTATTGAGGCTTTAAAACAATACGAGGATATGATCTCAGATATTGAGAACTGGTTGTGTAGCTAAACCCGAGAAATTTGTTATCCGATAAAACAGAAAGGTGTGAACTGCATGGCAAATGCTAAAGGAACGTTAAGAACATGCGAGCAAGGGCACTCCTACTCCAAAAGTAGCGATTGTCCAACTTGTCCCGTCTGTGAACAGGAACGAAAACCGAAAGAAGGATTTCTTTCATTGCTGTCCGCACCAGCCAGACGTGCGCTGGAGAATCAGGGGATTACGACATTGCAGCTACTCTCGCAATACACTGAAAAAGAGATATTGAAGCTGCACGGGATCGGGCCTTCTGCGATGCCAAAACTTAAACAAGCACTCAAAGAAGATGGATTATCTTTTAATGAGTAACCCTCTTCACTCTTAATCTAATCTCCCTAAACCAAACCTGAAGCCAATTCCTCAACCGTCACCTGATACAACCCATTCCCATCACTAAGGAGCATACGGTTTTGGCGAAGATCCTGTCTTGCCTGCTTGAACGGCTTATTCTGTTCATTCACGAACTCAATCTTCTGCCCTTTGGTAAGTGTACCGGGCTTCTCCATTTTCTTGAGAACAAACGTCCCGTGTTTACCATACCCGGCATCAAACAAAAAGTGATACCCATCCGTACAGAAACCGGAGGAGCCGGATAGGTTAGGATCTACAAATGTTACTTTAGATTGCTGGGTACCGCCGGAAACACAGCCAAGCATAAAATCGGTATAATAATAAAACCATACCTGCTGTTCATTCACCACGTTGAGTGCGTAACAATCGGCAATATCGGCTGTATGGTCTTCGTATAGTTTGTTACCGTGCATATCCCATGCTAACAGTCCTTGTGAGCCAATCGGATTATTCCACCCATTGTTCCCGAATACACCCTCGTCAAAGTAGCTGGTCCAAATGGTCCCGTTCTCGGTCACCTGCACACTCTGAATACCGTCTCCCAGCAGAAACTCGCGAATCGTATTTCCTTCCCGATCACACACTTTGGCGTTCAGATCATACTTGTCATTCCCATAATACGTGCAGCGCGCCCCGACGAGCAGCAGGTGACCATGTAATGGTTGCACGTAATGATAATTGAACGTTTGCCCCCAAATAACAACTTCCTCAATGGATTGCTCCGTCACAATCAGAACTTTGTATGTGTAGGTTTGGTATAGTTTGGTCTGTACAAACATGCCTTGTTTTCTTTCGGGAATTTGGTTTATGAGCAGCACATAGACCCGACCATCGCCGCCCCACTGAGTGGAAACTATATCGAAGCCTTCTGTATATACCGAAATATCTGCAAAGGGCAGAAGCTTTACCTTGGGATTGGACATTGGATTATTCCTCCTTAAAACATGAATGCAGAAGTGCCATCTGCATGATGTAATAAAGTATGATGGAAAAGTACGCTGCCGAACATGGCGTAAGTA
>JAADXL010000925.1:0-14389 GCA_023337755.1 Pythium aristosporum
CTTCCTGGTTTTCGATCTACACATGTTTCTATTCTAATGTTTGCTTTGTCAGCCACTAGCAAAAGCAAGAAAAGGATCGGAGTCAAGCTCCAGACCGATGGAGCCGAAATCACGAAGTCACCAAAAGAGCCGCCAGCTCAACCAAAGAAGTCAAGTAGGTGTTGCCCATTGTTGGGGCTCGTACGAAACGGTCATCTGACCCTGGGTTTATGTAGGAGTCACGGGCAAGACCAACAAGAACATCGGGACCAAGCTCAAAAGAGATTCAGTTAAGACGATGCAGCTACCTGAAGTGCCAAGCACGCAGCAGAAGAAAAAGCGTACGGTGTTGCTCATAATTGTACCTCGTCGGTCTCTACTCATACTTTTCCTTGAACCAGTAGCTGGCCGAAAGGCCACCAACGCCGCCGTGTGTTCGAACGATGACGCTGTATGGGGAGTGACCGCAGCAGATCATCGATTCTGGGCCGAGCACACTGCCGACGTCAGCGCGGTGAAGGCGGTTATTGGGGCATACCCAACCCGATCACTGATCTTGCGCATGCCAGCCATCGTGAAGAAACCACTGAGGGAAAGTGAGTGGAGTCTGCCGTTCCTGCTAGAGTCGAGAGCAAAAGACAAGGCGATTGCGGCAGTGCGGGCAAAAAAAAAAGAGGATGGCGCTGTGGAATCTGCTGCTGCAGCAGAGAAAGACGAGCCCGTTGATACCTACGTTGCGATTTCCCCCTTTGAGTCTACGGAAATCACGGAGTAAGCGATGCCCAACGTGTGTTTGGCAGATGGTCAAATCACGTTGACGACTAACATTGGGATGTGGTACGATGTTGCTGTAGACACTACCTTGGCGATGTGGCTGCCATTGAAGAACTGAAGTTGCTCACAGTGAAATGGGAGCTGGACATCGAAGCCATCACGACGTGGAGGAGCCCGACGTCGACGAAGGTCAGTCCTCTGTTCGATCGAGTGTTTTTCCGTTACCAAAGCTTCGGGAGAATCCCATGCAAACCAAGACCGTCGCTGATTACGATGAGAAACATTTCGTTTCAACCCCATTTGGGACCAGATTACCCAAGCGCCTCTTCTCGGCTCTTCGGTATCGGTTCTTTTTTCTGAAGTTGTCGGCAAGGTGGTACGACGTGCGAGGGTGTCGGATGATGTGCTCCATTTTGTGATCAGCCGCGCACTTTGTCACCGAGACGATGTGCTCGTTCTGCATTCTCGTGCATCAGGGGCCAAGAACTTCCAGCTCCCCAAGTCAAGCATCCGTACCGTCAACTACCTCATCCACCCCGTGTTCTGTGCAACTTGTCACTGGGGGTTAGTGATTTTCGAGTTCGACAGGAAAAGTCTGTCACGACTGTCCACATCTATGACCCCACGAACAAGACCGAGATGCGCGGGTGCTCACGGCAACATGGGAGTCCTTCACCAAGCCTCTTGTCGACTCGTGGCACTCGCGTGACCATCCAGAGCTCGACATCGGCGAGACCATGCAGTCGACATTCAAGGATCCAATGTAGCAGGACGGCTAGAACTGCGGTTTCCTGTGTATCATTGCCGTAATGATGATGGTGGAAGGTTTCACGTTGGACGAGTCCCTTATGCATCATGCGAGCTCGCTTGCTGACGCCGAAAAAGATGTCTTCGTGGTAGATCAGATGGATCTTGAAGCCTTGCGACTGCGTGTGCTACACCTGGTCTTGCTATCCGAACGCGAACCACAAGACGGAGAAGCCAAATTGGCGCGTATTCAAGACGAGATCAAGAAGCACTGTACAGTGGGATGAAAAGGCGGGTGTGGCTCCATGATGTTGTTGGTAATTGTATCTCAAACTTCAATACATTGGGCATATTGCATGTGGTTCGAATGTGTTGCTCATTGCCAATCCATCGCTGCTTTACGTATGCACACGTGTTGAAGAAAATAAACGTGTTCATGATCGCTTCATCTCTTAGCCCATACAGCTCTGCTGTCTCAACGACACTACCCGAGCCTGCCCCTCAGTAGTGCAATAGCCTTCTCAAAGAAAAAGCCGAAAGACCTGACAAGCCTGGGCTCACGACTGAGCGTCTTGATCGCGATGTCGGTGGCACCCGCCAGTTCTTGCTGGACCTGTGCGTGAATGCGCTGGTGGACCACGTTCACACGCAACAAAGCCTTCTCGAGCTTGTGAAGGTCTTCATCGAGTGCTCGCAGCTCCTGTACGCGCGACCATGCCAAGGCGCTGCGGAGGGCCTCTTCTTCGCCCACCGTTTCCGGCTCCGCCGTTCTTGTTCGCTTCGACGCCATCCGGAAATGGCAACTTCTCATGAGAAAGCTCTATTGGGTGGTACTCTGTACCTAAAATGTGCCACTATTCTGGTACTGTAATATTGCATGTGTACCAGTCTCTCACGCGTAGATTTCTTTTCTGCAACTTCAATTTTGAAAACTACGTCGATATTATTTTTTATTTTTCGCAAAAAAAATTTGATGTGGTCCACGTCGTAATATATGTGGCTCGTATGTGGTTCCAAGATTTGGATGTGGCTCGTATGTGGTTCCAAAACGTATCAGTAACGACCGCCATCAACACTGATCTAGCGCACGGGGCAACGTAATGAGCATCGCGTACACGGTCGTGCCGATCATTCGCACAGTCGCGTGTCCTCGACCGCGGACGTGGCCATGACACACATATCATGGGGACTCGGAGATTCTCCTTGATGCGCAAAACAAGATGCGAGAAGAGCGTACGATAACTCACAGATGGCCAGTTTCAAGACGGCCATTGGCTTGGTCACACGACCAAGATCTTGGCTATGACGAGGGTGCGAGTACTATTAAATAATCACGAGGGCGTGGGCGAATGGCAATACTTGTCGAATAGCAATACTGGTAATTGATAGATTGTGTGAATACTGCACTCGTATCCATGTGTAAGAGACAGTGCTAAATGAAGTGAACAGAGATTGAGACATGGGTTCATGTCCATATCGTGTCGGATAGAACACTATCAATTGAGACAACGTCTTTTGACTGAAAACTGGATGTGGCTCAATTCGAGCCTTCATCTTCTTTGCTTTCCAGGCGATGTGTTTCTTGAAGAGCGTGCCCAAGAGGGGTGAAATACGACAGATATGCAAGCGACAGGGGTGTCATCAGGTAGAGTTGTCGAAGGCTTTTAACTCGGGTCACCGCGACGTAGAACGATGATCGTTGGGGAACTCGGCGGCTTTGATGTCGGAGCGGTCCAAGCACCATTTTGTCCACTGTCAGACCCTGACATTTCTCGGTCGTCACTGAGTACGCCGAAACAATCGGAACTTGAGTAATCGAAACCGAAAAAGACTGGTGTGCCATCTTGATGGTCACGGATTTTTCAGTCCGCTTACACAGGGGAACGACGCCTGGTGGGTATCCCGGTAGAAAAACTTGTGATGGAAACGCTCTCAGCGGAACAAAGACAACCTCAGGCGGGTGTGAATGGGTGTGATATTCGACCCCGTCCACAGCTTGCACTCGAATAGCATCATCCACCGCCGTGGTGATCGAGACGACAATCCCGATGCTTCCATTTGCCAGTTTGAGCTTTGCAGATACGTTTTTTGTGCACTGCACAGTGGATCCGATGGCGATTTCCAGCATCATGGGCATCCCAGAGGTCTTGTCATCACGGATACCTCTAGCGAATTACGCTGAGCGGCACTGATGGGCTGCCGTGGTCTTGACACCGCAGCCGGGAATCGATGAAGAGGGACGACGGTTTCGGAACAGAATGCCCGGAGCGCTGAGGAGTTGAACTTGACTCGCAAAGCATTAGATGTGACGATAATTGGGCAGTAGCCTTTTAGCTCAGACTGTGACGACGTCCAGTTCTCGCCGTAGGCAATCTTGTTGACAAGGTCAACATCGGCCTGCTCGTAGTTTCCTATCCTCCATTTGTCGAGTATCGATCTCCACAACTGATCGTGCTGATGACGCATGTTCTCGTTCAAAATGACGACTGCAGTGAGAGCCTGATATGCTTCTGCACCCCGAATGCGATCAATGTAAGCACTCGTACTTTGCCCATAAGTCTTCCTGATGACTGAGTACCCGGGCGGGCGGTCAAGTAGGCTGGTTGGCCAGCAACCGGAAGCTGTTGAGGCCAATCGCCGACGAGCAGCACATGGACACCGCCAAAACCTTGTGACGGACGGTCGAGGATCCTTCTTAACGATGAGTCAACCATGCCCAGTATTTGAACGTCGCACGTCGACACTTCACCCAAAATAAGAAGATTGACTGGGGCAAATTGTTCTCGCTGTGCTTGAGTTGGGGTCCATTTTCGCTTGGAATTCACGAACCAACCAAACTGTTTATGGATGGTCTGTCCGTTCGCCGCTTGTGCTGCGACCCCTTGGTATGCCGCCGTGGCCACGGCTTCTGGAGTGCTCCAGCGTTTAGCTAGCTCTTGAAGAGCGCCAATCACCCTGCTCTTCCCGGCGCCGGGGAGCCCACCGAGAAAAGCCACCATTTGCTCGTCTGGATTGTGACCAATGAGAAGCGATTTCAAAAGCTTCGTTCCCGCCAACACGAACATCTTGTGCTGCTTCTTATTTAACTGGAACGCATCTGATATCTCTCGAAGTGACGGCTGTGGTCGCACGGTGGTTGGGCTTAAGGGCTTAATGGTTCATGATTCTCGCTGGTCGCATCTCGACAATCAATGAGTGCGCTCTCGAAGAGTTGGACTCGAGTTGGCATGTCAGGGTAGGATGACTCGAGACTCGCCGAAACCGCAGTATGGCAGACATCATTGGCCACTGTGTCGAGTTCTCGTATCTGGTCCTCCACTTCAGTCAAACTGAATGAAATATCTTCTGATACCCGCCTGCATTCCGCGGATGGATGTTTCTTCCCGGGGACGACCAATCGCTGGAATCCCGCCCACTTGGGATACTGTTTCTCTGGCGCTCGTGCCGCGAGCAACATCGTTGCGTGTTGTCTGAAAGCGCGTGGTCGGCGTGGCCGTGTCTCGTACGCTTTGTTGCCGCCGTTTCCCTCTCTCTGGTAGTGTGCGTGTTGTTGGGCTGCTCGTTTCCTTTTCAACTTTGACGCCCAAAGGAATGCTTGTCTCTTCAATGCACACCACGGGGGCGGGTTGACGGGCTGATAAACCCGTGAACCCGTAGACCCAGCGGGTTTTAGCACTAGTAGCGCTAATTAGGGAAGTAGGGTAGCTTTTTTAGCGTAGATACCTAATTCAGAGCCCAACACTAGTTCGTATGCGGTTTGCTCGCAAGAGAGAGAATGCGTTGGCGAGGCAAAAACTTATGGAACAGATCAAGCGCAAAGCAGGTGCGCTCGTGCATCGCGAGAGTATTCCTCGGACAGACTACAGCCTCGCCGACGTTCAAGACGGTATCGAGAACCAGTCGTACTGTTTCAGTAGTGCAATGCGTTTGGTACGCGCCACTGGATATCATTCGGTATCGAGTGCATCTCACCGAAATGTCTCTTTTCCTTAGATCTGCGGGATCCCGATCGAACGCACCGCCACTGACGCTGTTCTCCGTCGAAAGCTGTCAGAGCACGTCGTGATGGACTCCGCGTCTGTTCGGTTTATTCTAGAGCAGTCGCAGTTGGAGCGCATTCGACACGATTTGGACGACCTGGAAGTGGACGCTGTCGATTATGCGAATGATAACTACGAAGGCTACATCGTTGTCGTGGGAGACGGAAAAGGCTGCCTGAGCATCGCCCAGCTGCGCACAATGGAAGCTTTTCACGAGGGAATGGACTGCATCCACACAGTCATCACAGCGGGCCATTGGCTAAAGGATCTCGACGTCAAGAAAGGTGTCCAGATCCCCAACCCATTCAACGAGATCAGCGACAATTTCGACGAGGTGAGTAGCACATATACCAGCTGACATGTGTGGGTTGCTCATGTTGGGTGCTATCTGGACAGGCGTTTATCACGCATGCGGTGAAGCAGATCGGAGACATGTCTCTTGGCGTTGTGCGTTCTACGTACAACGTTACAAATGGGCACACTCTCCAAGAGATTGCGAGCAACAAATGGCTCAGCACAACTTCCATCAACTATCATGTACAGCATCACCAGCCTGTACCACGGCGTCGGCATGATAAGGGCGGAATACTTCACGATCAAGAACGAGGAGATGCGACTGCGGACCATCCAAGCATCGTCCCCTTCTGATGAGGAATACTCCCGCGTCGTCTCGATCGTCAACCTAACGAGGGCTCACTGGCAGGCTTTCTACGTGGACCTGGCAGCGAATGTTTGCATTCTGTATGACCCGCCCTCTGACGACATGGCCAGCGTTTGCAACCTCAAGAATTGTGGAGCGTTCGGCGGAATCGTGACAAGTGCAATCAGTCGCTCAGTCTCTCGGATGGTTGGTGGTTTTGGTGTGAACTTCTTGAGGTAGTCCCGAGTGATCGGCTAAGTGAGAGTTACTTTGGCGACGCTAGTGGACCGAGATGGAGCAACGTACAGCGTTTGATGAGGGAGTCCTTTTTGCCGCTCCAGCTTCGTTATGATGATCCCGTCGTGACAAGTACACAGTTCGCCTGGGCATCTTCTCACTCCGCGACATCGAGGCCTTGACCGAGTTGACATTCGCGTATCGTCAGAGCGGTTTGTCGTTATTCTCGTGTGCATGTGGAGCACCAAATTGCGTGTCGACAACTATGACAGAAAATGCAGCCTAGTTCCCTTTCACTATTAGTCGTTACTGGCTTGTGCTTTGGGTTGATCTGTGGGATTGTGCGCTCCTATGTGTGGCACCATGTGTGAGTACGTGGCGTCGAGGCAACGGCTTCATGTGCGGACGAAAACTCGATTGTAGACTAGAATGCTCCGCACGACACTAGCATTGAGAAATATTTGCTCATAATTCGTTTTGATTTTTCTCGCTCGCTTTCTTTCGCATGCGGACTGACATGCTAGTGAAGCGATGCGAGAAAGAGAGCAGAATCTCTTCGGCTCGCGCCGCTCGGGCTCACACCGCTCTGCTAAATGAATGGAGTGCTGGCGTACTCAATGGAGTACACCATGGCTGCTATCTACACGTCAGGACGTGGGGCATGTAAAAGTGTCGTCATCAGTCACTATCAAGCTGGCTTTCACTACATGTATATGTCGTTAAAGTGGGGTCTAACTCGGTTTTCCCCTGGCTCGCACTTTATTGAACCGGCTGAGTGCGGTAAGGCTGCAAGCAGCCGGAATTTACTGGACGGACCGTCGAGAAAACTGGATGATAATTTGTCGTAGAATAGAATATCATATATCATAGTGGTATGGTGGATTCACAAATGTGAAGGGGGAGTTGCCGCTGCAAGCAGTGGTGGAAATTTCACGCAATTTGATGGCAAAACTGATCGTCTGCGTAGTGGCGGAATTAAGCGTCATGAGATTTATGAGATCGAAGTATGGCACCTCGAAGAAAACATATCGAGGTGCCATATTCCAACACCGAATGTTAGAATTTCCTATACTTCTTGAGAGAGCGAGCGTCACCTTCAAGTTGGGTTGTTGGGTAGTCAGCCTGAAGAGATCTGTTGTATGGAGCATGTACTCACTTCTATATCTCATAGGCAGCGCCCACTTGCAGAAAAACCGATCTCAATAGAAGGACGTTAGCCTCAACCCTAATATACCTGTCAGAAGTATTGTATGCGACCACCCAAAAACCCACTTTAATAGAGGCGCGCTGCCTATGAGAACTCGCTGCCTATGAGATATAGAAGTGAGTATTTTCAATGGGCCCAATGATCTTACATTTTTTTGGCGTTATTAATAGTTATTAATAATATTCATATTGCTATCGGCGCAATGAATCAATCGTATTAGATTTTTAGTGTATTAGCCTTTAGCGCGTGGGGGTGCGAATGCTACTGCAAAACCGGGCGGGGCAACAATTTGATATTGACTAGTAGCTCCAGCTCTACATACTAGACTAGTACGTAGAGCTGGAGCGTCTGACTCGGTGATTTCGGATTGGGGTCTTCGCGCTTCTTGAAGGACGCACTGGTTTGGTTGTGGAGCAAAGAGGGTCCGCCGGACTTCTTTTCACGGCGTGCCACCTCTTTATTCTCTCCACAGACGTCATTTATCGACCACGACTCTGTTTCTTCTTGATCGATGCTGCAGCCAGCGTCGCTATGAACGGCCACTACTGTCTTCTCTCTTTCTTTCTCAGTAGAGTATACTGCGTTACAACGAAAGTGAACTGCGATACCTGTATGCAAAGCCTCGCGATCAACGTAGGAGATGGAACGCCAATGGAGGAAGCCACCGTCCAGGAGCCGACCGAGGTCGGCTCATTCGGGGCGAGCGCGTGGATGAAAGGATTGGATGCTGTGACGGCCGTTGAACTGCCACTATCACAGCACCAAAGTTTGGTTCAGCTCCTCATCCTGCTTCTCCAGTGATCTAATTTTATATTTGGGCAAAGCCCATATATAACGAAAATTCGTAACCTTTTGGATGTCCCTCACAAATTTACTTCGGTATAACGACACGCCTTTGCCTCTAGTACGTACTTAGTCAGATATTTGCGATTCACTGTGGTTTAATTGATTAGGCTACGAGGGGTCAATAATGATTACGGCTGATGTGCTGAGGTGAAAATGAGAGCTTTTTGTAATTTTGGAAAATTATTTTCTCATTATACGGTATGCGACGAATATCGTATCAAAATGAGATGTGGTTTTGAATAGTGAACGCAAATTTATTCGATAAAGTACGAATGTTCTTCTCTCCAAGATGATTTCGGAATGAATAAGAAAGTTTTGTTCACTTAGAGCGTAATAAAAGGGGTAACCCCTGGTTAACTTATACGAAAGTTCGGTTCTGTGCGTTCTGGGAACCTAGGGCAGTGTAGCCAATTGTAACGTACACTTCAGGGCGTCCTGAAATCACGACGTATTGTGTACTTCCTCTGTCCAAATGAAGAATGTACACTTTGGTTTTTTTAGGCGATAAAACCTCGTAATCTATCCAATCAAAATGCTCAAAAATGGTACTTTCTTTGCAAATCGATACAATTTCTGTTATAAGGGCTTCGAAAAACCTTGTCCACTTCAATCTAAGAAAGCGTGAAATCTGTGCGTTTTGAGTCTGTTTTTATTCTTTCTCTCGATAGAGGATGACATGCTCTTTCTGGCCTAAATTCTAATATTAAAAAACCTTACATATTGAGTGATTATGGAAGGTTTGTAATTTTGGTATAAATTACGTGGGTTTTGAACTCCGCTTGTGAACGCAAAAGCACTAGTGGCTCTGAATCAAGTTCAAGGATGATTGCCCTTCTTCTGATGTATCTATCCGTTCAATTACAACCATTTTTGAGCAAAACCCGTTCTCCACGGCGAAAAAAGCCAATTGTACATTCTTCACCTGGACAGAGGAAGTATTGTTAATGTAGATTGGTACGTCAGAAAAACGAAAAAAAAACAACGCATCATAAAAACGTTTTTAATGCGTTAGATTTGAGGAAAACAATCTGAAGTTGTTTTGGGTAACTTCAGCGAAAGCCACCACTGACAATATTTTGGTTCGGGTCGTCGTTGGAGAGAGCAACTTCGCCAGTGGTCTCTGGTGGAGACGTGGTTACTGGATTGCAGCCTTTTCTCCCACCAGTTAGGTTACAACGGTGGGGATGTCGAGGGAGGCTGGATCATTACAGCGATCATTACAGCAACCTCAGTTGGAGTCGCCATGACAGTGGCGAATTGACGAAATCTGAGATCGTTGCGGCCGCCCTGGTCGTCACAACGATCAAAAGAGGGATTGGTGACCATTGGCAGGCGCTTATGGAGCAACTGGCACACAAAGTATTTCGAAATATGGAGCAACTCAAAGTTGTGCGACATGTGATAAAACCAAGCGAACGATAATAACTGACCATTTATGATCACACGTTGGTTAAAAATGGAATTTTTCAAAAAATACCATTCCATAATTGTTAATAGACCGGGTTTGTCTGGGGAGAAGTGAATTCCGAGCAAATCTCCATTATGGAGTAGTAGCAAACATTGGACAGCGTTTATCATCATACTTTGCTATTCATTCATGATGTTGAAGATGCTGAATATTAGAGAGAATGTCTCGAAGCATATATCATTGGGTACGAGTTGAACTGCGTAAGATAGACAGATAATAAATTTGGACATGTATCGGCTACAATGCAACTGCGAAAGCTACGCATCTGGCTGGTTCTGGATATCGCGGTGGCAGCTGCGTTTCCGACCACATCGACAGATGAACCAGAGCTCGTTCCCATAGTCCACAGTGATTGCTTGACCAGCGTAGATGTCGACTGCGGTCGCGACGACAACGGTATGAGTCGAACCGTTCGACCTCTCTTGAACTTGGCTGATGGGTTGCACGAACGGCTAACGAATCTCATGAGACTTCCAAACATCTCGGTATCGAAACAACAGTGCGCTTGCATACGTAGCGCTCTCGCGGGTTCGTCGGCGAACCGATATGTTTATTTCTACGCCTATGACTCTCAGTCAGCTGACCAAGTCGCAGAAAACCACAGTGATCGAGAGAACCGAAGACGCGCGTGTAAAGAAGCTTCAGCTAAAGTCCACACGTGTGTTGGCGAGACTGATATCTCGAATGAAGACCGTCGCTAACATGCATAACCTCCACACCGCATCCATCTAGGGAGCCTCGAGCAGTTTGACAACTGTATCTCGTGTCACACGTCACAAACGCTCCATTTTATCATATTGCAGTATATTCGTCCTCCACACGTCATCACCTCTTTTTTTCACAGTCGCTCTTCCTTCGTAAGAGCCCGGCCACGGTTTCCTTTCACGTACTCTACCGCATCATCCGCCCTCTGCTTCTCGGACAACTTCGCCTTCTTGCGCGGTGGTTCCATGTCTGCTGTAATGTGTACGGGCGTCGTCGTCACTGTGTGGTTTTGTACCCATTTCGCGAACCCAGTTTTGCGAGATCAGAACCCCGACTACCTCTATAAATAGATATCTATTTTGGAATAGGAATGAAAGGGAGCATCAGTTTTCAGGACCGAATCTAGAGAGGTGATTGGACGTAACGTGGCAAGGGCTAGGGACGATTTTTTCTCACAGACACTGCGTTCGTTGGATCGGGAGTGAGAGACTGCTTTCTTGTGCATAAGGGCAGCACAGGTTCCAGCGGCCACTGTGAAATTTTGAGAACAGGAAACGCAAAACTGTTGGGGATATGAAATTTTGGGTTCTCGATGCTGTCGACCTCTGTCAATAGATCTCCACAACACATGGATATTATCGTGGGCTTCGCCCAGCAAGCAACGCGGTTGTGGTGCTCACTAGTATTATTATTATTGTTTTTTTTACTAGGCAATAAGCTAGACAGTCCAACTAGGAGAAACTAATCGTCCGTCGGCCTACTGAAGTGCCGGGGAGTTCTCCAGTGATCTAGATCGTTCGGCGGACCAATGCCGGACACCACTAGCCCACATATGCATACAGTACTAAGTATAAAGGTACCGCCGTTCACGCATGCCAGTTGCAAAGCCTATTTCAAAACCAGGATAGGTACTAGTTCTGCTGAAGCCGAACCCGCTGCTCTTCAATTGCGTGTGACGTCTGCAAGTTTGCTAGTGTATCGGTGCGGTGGTCTTCGAGCAGATCATAACAGCGATGCACGGGCACACTTACAGACGCCAACTGCGCACGGCGCGAGATTAGACACCATGTGATGGCGTCCTGTCCACTTCGATCTTGCAGAGGAACACCACACGATAATCAGGGTTTGTCGCGGGTTCGAGTCCCATCTCGATCACGTTGATAATTCCCCGCACCACTTCAACAGGTGAGACTGCATTGAGCGCATGACTGAAATGGAAAACACATGCCGAAGAAATTTTGTGGTGGCCGCACGCACGCGTGGACGAAAAGCGCGGGACGCCCAGATTTGATATTTTCCCGCCCATTGAGTGTACTGAAACAAGTGACCCTCACAAAAACTACCCCAATAAAAGACCCGTTCCTTTGATATCTCCGAACTTATCACAAGACAACTACGGTAGTGTACTGTATTTTGGACTGCTGATTTGCGGGTTCCTTTGACACCCCAAAAAGATGCAGTTGTTGGTAACAAAAAATATTTCAAATAGTGATAAAACCTTAGTTCTTAGAGGCGCTACAAACCGAATTTTTGGACATCTTTGGTCGTTGGAAAGCAGTAGTGCCGATTTCGACGAACGTCGTACAATAATCAATTGGCCCGGTAGTCGTATGGTGCTGTATAGTATTCTCCTCAAGAATTAATTAAAGTGCTAATCGATGGATTTGTTTTTACTCTGGAATCATGGAGGCGAATAGAAGCCGCTCATTCATTTGTTTCCGCCCGGATGCAAGCAGGATGAAGGGGCCCTCCAAGGGCACCGGCTGCTGAAGTATCGTGAAAGTCTGCGAGCCGTCAGTGACAATCTCACATATGGTTGTCAGCAACAGCGTTGACGACAGTCATGTCTACCAACTGCAGTGTAGTATTGTGGTTATTTTTATCATTGGGACAGGTTGGTCAAGATATAAGGGACCTTTTTCGTCTTCGACATTCTTCTCCTCTGTCAGCTGGACCCGCGGGTTTGTGGCGAGAGTGACAAAAGGGTGCTGAAATGGTACGGTAGCCAGGCTAGTAGTCACACTATGACTCAGAGTTGCCGTGAGTCAGCCAGACCAATCGTCGTCATATGCTCCAAGGGAGCGGCTATAATATGGAGCCCGCAACTCAGCAGCCCCGCGCTACAAAGAAAATACGATTTGGGACCAATTTTACCCAGCAAAGTTAGGCCAGACGGCGAACGAGCTCCGTGCTTTTTGAATGGGAGCGAGCGGGTGCGAGTCGCGTAGACACAGCAATCCCGCGCGGGGTGCCCGCGAAACAAGGCCGCGCGGTATTTGCGGAGGCGAGCCCAGCGACGAGCTCCCGAATTGATCAATCTAGTGTGCGGGGGTCTGGATGATCGATTGGGTCTGACCAATCAATAGACGAGCGTAATGGTCGTGCTAAATACCACCTGTCCCAGAAGCAGTTCTTCCTCCAGACTTTCCACAAGACGCGGCGAAGATCACTATCAACAATGTGACCTGTACAGTACAGTATCCTGACAGGCTGTATGACAGCAACGCATGGAGGAATCCTAGCCACGAAACTTGTGATTGGAGTGGGTGAGTCAGCTGCGATCTATGGTCTATTAGAAGCCGCGATGCCCATACGTACTGTCAACTTAATGGCTGAAGGGACACAATCTGATGGACATCAGGGCGATGCTAGTCACCCATGGCCCATAATTACTCCAGGGCTTAGTCAGTGAGACTGGAAGGGAGAGAGAGAGAGAGAGTAGAAGGGAGGGAGGAAGACAATGTCCAGCAGTGAGGCGGAAGGCCACATCGAATCTCACTCATCGAATTTCCACTTCGGCTCAACACCGAACAAGCAACTGGGAGTCGACCACCTGAACAAGCCTCGTCGCCAACATGGTCAAGCTCCAATTGTTCCTCGTTCCGCTTTTCATTGCAGCTGCCGCTATGCAGAGTGCCACGGGCGCGCCCTCGGCAGCACCAGCAACTGCACCCAAGACCGCGTCCGCCAAGACCTCCACGACTCCAGCTGCAGCACCCAAGACCACGTCCGCCAAGACCTCCGCGACTCCAGCTGATGCACCTAAGGCCGCGGCCGCTACCAAGCCCGACACGGTCGCCCCTCCAAAGGCAGCGGCGAAGACTGTGGCGAAGATCCCCGCGAAGCCCAAGTTACCCAACTGGGTTGGCCCCCTCGTGGGCACGCCCACCAACAATGCCTGTTACCGCAAGAGCTACCTGACCACCAAGAAGCAATGCAGTGTCGGTTACAACTTTGACGGTGCGCTTGGGTGCTGGGCGCAATGCCCCATCGAGTACCCGGTCGAGTGTGGCGTCGAGTGCATCCAGCAAAACAAGGACTGCACGAAGGAGATCCTGGGCAAAGTCACGTCGGTTGCCAATGTCGCGCTGAACGCAGCGACGTCCGGTGTCTTTGGCCAGCTACATAATGCGGCCAAGGGCGTCCAGGTCGCCGTCCGCTGTAGCCAGCAGCTCTACAACACTGTGACCAAGATCTCGGAGTTCATCGATGAGATTGAAGACGGTGGCGCTGGTGCCTCTAAAAAGGACAAGATCGTGTTTGCGGTCATGAAGAGCGACTTCGTTATATACGATCTGCCCGCCGCGATCGCGACTTGTATCGGCATCCCTATTCCGCCAGAGCTCGGGAACGCAAAGGCTGTCATCAAGGCGGTCCAGATTATTGTCGATGTGGTCGTCACCAAGAAGATCGCCGGTGTGAGCCTGAAGGACGTTGGGACGTTTTTGCATGTGATCAAGAAGGAA
>JAADXL010000926.1:0-14388 GCA_023337755.1 Pythium aristosporum
CGCCGCGTGGTATCATCGTGCTCATCGGCACGAAGGATTTGCTGCGCCAGCCGACGGCCGTGATCAACAAGAACATGGCGGCTAGCGACAACCAGGTGACAGTCTCGCGCAGTGCGATCACGCCGACGCAGAACGACCAGGTTGTGCTCACCGGTGGTGCCAAGGTCGCTGATGCTGTGCTACCGGCGGCGGCGATCAACGTTGGCCAGGTGACCAAGACGGAGAGTGAGGAGCCCATGTACCGCACGATGATTGCGTACCCGAAGGAGGGTGACGCCGACGCGGCCCTCAAGGACAAGGAGCAGTGGCTGGGCGGCTTTGGCGGCCTGGGCTGGGGCCGTGGCTACCGCTACCCGCTGGGCTACTGGAACACGTTTGGTGCGGGCTTGTACGGCGGCGGCTGCGGTCTCGGCTTTGGCGCTGGCGGCTTCTACTACTGCTAAACAACTGGGCGGCTTGTACGTTGCCCAAGCAAAGCTCGTTGATGAGGCGAGTTTCGCGCTTCCACTTCTCTGCATTTTCTGTGACGTGTGAAAGATCTGAATGAAACGTTTGATATCCAATCTTTTGACTGGGCATCCCAATTGGACCGGCGTTTGTTGGTGGCGAGTGATTCGTGCGTTCTCCCTCCGCTCTGCATGTAGCAACAGAATGTAGATCATCCCATCAACCGCTAACCATCCACCTGATGGATGGCGACTCGTCCAAGTCTCTTCGTGACGCAGGAGCACGGAAGCAAACGACCCGCCGTGAGCAAATGTTTCGCTGTGTTCGACTCGATTACGTCAAGATGATCCTCAGGATCACTCGTCATAATCGAGTCGAACAGCATCATCCTACGCATCTTTTCCTCCAGTGCACGCACGCACGTGGAGCGTCCTGGACTGTCTACGATGCAGCAAAACTGCTCATAGAGCTTAGCCGATATCGGTAGCTTCTCGTGCTTATATCTTTTGACGGTCGTCGGGTGTCTGCTGAGCTGACCAGCACGGACGCGTCGCGGAACGTGCAACGGCAGCTGCGCCCTCCTCGCCCGTCTCCTCTCAAGTCACCAGAATGAAATACAATCGTAATCGCTGAGGTAAGAAGACCTCAAGTTCACGCTTTGACCTCGCCTTTCGCAGAACTCAGCGACCTTCCAAAAACTGTACCCATTTTGGATCCTGTCTAAATAAATCATGAACCGATGTGCACTATTTAGTTACAGAGGTACTTGCAAACCCCCATGGAAGAAGAGCACAAAATGCCAACGAAACGACCATGGGGCAATGGCGGCGTTGCGACAACATGTTGTGACCAGAACACAATCGAGGCGAAAATGTTCCAGTACAGATCACTGAATAAGTACAGAGGTAACTGACGAGAGAACGGGAGGCGGGTTCTGCTCAAACCATGGAAGAAAAAGCGTTCCAGAAATTATTGGAATGTCGACATGGTTCTGCGACTGGGGACCACTTCGTCTGAAAGGGCGCGTGTGCGAGTGGGTGCATTGATGCAGGACCAATACATGGAGCGGTGAGATTGGTCGCCCGGCAGCGACTCGTGCAAAGCGTAGTGTTCGTTTCGAAACCGCCACCATAGCACCCAGAACCGCAGAAAAACATGTTGGCGGAACAAAAGCTTGTTGTGTTGGCAAAACCAACAAACGATAACAAGAGGTGGAGGAGCGCTCGTCAAAGCGTGCTGGGATCATCAGCAAAGAGAACGCTCCAGCGCTGTGCCAGATAGATTGCTACCAGCTCCAACGGGCGCCTCACTTTCTTAACCGACAGTTCTTTTTCCATCGGCCACGCGCCGTCCCCTCCCCAGCCACACCCAAGAACCTTTCTGCGGCTAGAACGAAAAATAATCAACTGACTGCACGCACCCTGTTGCTTCGAGATCGGCCAACTCCATTGTGCTCTGTGCTTCCCGTTTTTGTTCTTTGCTTCCATCGACTTGCGATTGCTCCATTCTGGAACAGCTGTGATCAGGGTGCGGCTGCGCGGCTCTGGATCTTCATTTTGCTTTGAGCAGTGTTGAAGTGACTCGTGTTCTCGCCTCTTCACTACAACACTTTGGAAAGCGCCCAAAGCTGCCACATTGACCAACCGCCGCTACGCCCCCAGTTGGCTCACCACCACGCCGGGCTTGCAGGCGAATCTCATTGTTCTCGTCTCGACCCATCCTCTTGCAAGGACGATCCGGATTGGAGTCAAGAGACCATCAAGTCTAGCAGCTGAAACTCAAGGTGCGTGTCGATGCCTTCTGCGCGGATCGTTCCCGCACTGTCCATCTCGTAGCTGACGTGTGCTGACACGTATTGTGCATACGCCAGCCTCTTGCTTGCCTTCCGTCTACAGCACTTGGTTCTTTGATCACTCATCTTGGATTGTTGTGAGCCCACGTCTCGCTCGCCTGCCCCATCGACTCGCTGTGTCGAGAGAAGAGAAAGGGTTCTCCCAACATTCTCAACGGGAACCATTCTCCCGCCTCTCATCTCCACATTTCGGAATCGGCGTCGCATCGCCTCTTACTTGGGTTCCGCAGCACTCAGATTGGATCTCCCCTCGCCGCCATCATATTTCGGTTCTCCTCCTCCATATAACCGGAATCTCAATCGACCATGAGCTCGTGCATCAACATCCGTCCGCCGTCAGGGCCAGCAACTGAGACCACCAAGTTCGGCGCACGCTCGCCAGCGTCTCCTTCGTCCTCCTGTGAGGACCCGCTCACGCCCAACGGCTACGAGATCAGCGCACCATTCGGTCTCCGCCACGACGTCCACATCCGCTACAACTACGCCGAAGCCCGCTTCGAAGGGATCCCGGACAACTTCATGGAGTACTTCGCAGCACACGGAGGAAGCGGAGGCCTAGGGCCCGGAGGCGCGTCCCCGGGCATGTTTTCTGTCGGCAGTGCGTCCCCCTTGACGCCTCCCATGACTACGGGCAAGCCCAAGGCCAAGCGGAGCCGCGCCTGGAGCAGCACGAGCACCAAGGAGCCGTCGGCCAAGCAACAACAACTCCCCGAGCCCGTGCTGCTGAACCAGCAGTTCCGGCTACACTATCGCCAATTGCCCCGCGTGGCCGTGCCCGGGTACGCCGAGAGGCTGCCAGCCGTGCTGTGCATGCTCAAGCAACAGTTTTTCGCCAAGAAGGGCTACCTCGTGCCCCACATTTTCCGAGAATCACCCAACAAGGACCACCGTGACCAGGCCATGCACGAGATCAACCACGGCACGTTCTGTGGCGCGACGACGGACGTCCGCGTGCTCGCTGACCTGCTCAAGCTCTGGTTCCGCGAACTCCCAGTGCCCATCCTCCACGAGATTCCGTGCGATCAAATGGAAAAGCTCTGTCGCATGGACTCCCCCGCCGACGAGATCGAGCGCATGCTCAGTGGCCTTGAGTTCGCCATTGTGCTGTGGCTCGCCGATATGCTGGTCGAGGTCGCCGAGTTTCAGCAGGAGAATCACATGGGCGTGGACCAGCTCGCGATCGTGATCGCGCCAAACCTCGTGCGGATCCAAACGGAGAACCCCATGGTCGCAGTCACGACGTCCAAGGCCGCGGTCGAGGTCTTCCGTGCACTTCTGCGCGTTCGTGCTCAGCGACGGAGGCAACTCGGGCAGGAGCGAGGCCAGTAGCGAGTCGACAGTGACACGTGCTCCCGCTACTTGTAGTATATATTAGCCTCGATAGTGATTCTTCTCGGTGTACAAGTGAATATGAATCCCAACTAACTCAGTCACCACCAGAGTTGAACAAAGCAAGCAAGCAAGGTCTCTATTAGTGTGTAGGTTGATTAGTGGGGAGAGAAAGTAGACAGACCAAAGAGCACGAGTCGTTGTAGTTTATGCTCAGTACAAGTACGGCTGCAGCTTGTCGATGCGGATCTCGTCTTGACACAGGCTCTCCTCCATGGCGGCCATGGCGTTGAGAAAGTACGTTCGGTCTTCCAAGTATTTCGAGCGTGCGCGGCGGCCCATGCGCTGCCGCTCTTCGATCGTCATGAGCAAGATGCGCTCGACACCGCGTTCAATGTCGGCGACGTCGACATGGGCCATGGGCATAAATAGGTCGCCTTTGGTTTGCCACCACCAGTCATGGGCCTTGCCCACGAGCACGCCGCTCGTCTCATCAATCAACTCGTTCATGGGCGCAACGTCGGTCGTGAGAATGAGCGCGCCCACGCTCCGCGCTTCGTTAATGTAGTGGCCAAACCCTTCCGTCTCACTGGGACACAAGTGGATCCCAATCTTGTTTTGCAAGTTGCTCTTCATGTCTTCGGGTTCCGAGCCGCACTTGTAGTCGACGTTGGCGAGCCGCCAGCCGTCCGACGAGCCGTACGTTTGGTCGATCCACTCGCAAATGTCGGCCTTGATCACCCGCAGCACGAGCGTGGGCCACTCGGGGTGGTCGGCCCAAGCCTGCACGATCACGCGCGTGTTCTTGAACGGACTCCAGCCGGCGAGATGGAGAAACGACGTCCAGTCGCGGTCGATCTCGGGCTTGAACACGTCGTGGCTCGTGTGTTTCGTGTAGAGCACCGAGTATCCCATCTTGTGGCGGTGGCGGTACTCGAGTACTTTCTTCAGACCAATGCGGTTCTTGACAATCATGACGCCAACGTCCGGGTTCGCGAGCTCGTGGCGGTCGAAAAACTCCGTGTTTTGCATCATCCAAATGGTCTTGTCGCGCGGGTGCGTGAAGCGCGCGTAGTACTTCTTGTCGATCGGATGGCGCTCCAAGTAGAGATCAATCACGGACGGCGGCAACACGACGTGCCCGTCCGTAGCATACACGGGGCGCGCCGACGGTAACGCATTCAAGTAGATTTCAAAGTCGTGCAGCACGCCGGGGCTGTCGCTCGGCGTGATGAGATTGATACAGTACGTCGAGCTCGAAGTGAGCGGCTCATGGCCCTGGCCCATGGTCTGGAGGAAGAACCCTCTCTCAATCGCCTCGCGCTGGGCGATCCTGTCCGCTTCCGCGTCGGCCTTGGCGGCATGACCCGATGTGCCTTTCTTGTCGCTGCGGATCTTTGGGGTCTTTTTGTCGGCAGCGAGGATCGCGAGCAGGCGCTCGCGCTCGCGCTCTGCTTTCTCCTCTTTCTCGCGCGCAGCAATCTCCTTGGGCGAGAGGTAGAGCGACCGATAGAGCAAGTGCAGGGGCGTCTGCAGCTCCTGGCTCGTCGCGGTCGAGAGGGTGCGCGAGGCGATCGTGGCGTTGCAAAAGTCGGGGTGGAGCTGCACGTCCGGCAGGAACGCAAAGAAAACGAGCTGCACGAGACTCACGATGAGCAGCAGCAGTAAGATGCACGCGTGGAGCAGGTACGAGGACCCCGTGGAGTGCCCCATGGACAGCGACAGCGACCGCGCCATGTTCGGGGCCGTTGGGGAAGGAGGACACGGAGCTTGCTGCCGTGGTCATGCGGGGCAGTGCCCCCTCATTAGAGGGCCCTCACGTCGAGTATACCCTCCCTAGCAGCTGCATGTATAGCCTCTCGTATACACATAACATCCACCAACATTCAGTATATATATTGGAATATACAGGGGGTAGGCATTGGATGTTGAAGGGTGTTAAAGGGGGCTTTTCGACCGGCGACCGGCCACAGTCAGCAACAGAGGAACATGGCGGCAGAAAGGAAAGCGCGTGCCGGTATGTGGCCGCTACATGGGGAAGGTGACTTGCAAGCGGGTCGTGGACGCCACCAATGGAAAGGCCGTCACCAGCGCTTCCGCATGGTATCGTTTCTGTCGTCGTGCACTCTCTTGCTGCTTCTGCACACGCTCGTGAACCCCGTGAACGGACAAGATCCGAATGCCGACGCCGTGTCTGAGTCGGAGGATCTAGCGCTCTCGAATGCCGTGCGTCCTAGCTGCAGTATCTTCGTGGACGCGACGATCAAGTGGAACCGCTTTTTGCTCGTCCACGGCTTTGACGACGACGCAGAGGTCGTCGTGCTGGACCAGTTTCCGTCGGTCGTGCCGGGTCTCGGCGACCTGCCGCCCGCTGAGGCATACCAGCAGCTCCGCCCGGGCTTCATGAGCATCGCCGACTATCTGCACACGCAACCCAAGCCGCTTCTCGTGCAACCGCGTCACTGCCACACGCATTTGCTGGTCGCGAGCGAGCTCGAGCGCCACTTGGGGACGGAGAAACTCGACGCCATGCTTCGAGAAATCCTCCAGGCGTCCATTGAAGACGCCCAGTTTCCATTCCTCTTTGCGCGTGACGATCTACGTGTCATCGACTCGCGTGCCAAGGGGTACTACCAGATGATCGGAGTCAACTTCCTCGATGGCCGCATCGTCCAGTCACTGGCCCCCGGTGCCGTGGAACTATCGGGCGTACTTTCTCTTCACGACGATTCACTGCTGCTGGTGTTTGATCAACAGGAGCGATGGCGCCGCGGGCTTCGCCGCAAGCAGCTCTCGCGGTCGCTCAACACAACCGATTTTTTCATCTTGGAGCACGCGGATTTCGTACAGGACCGGCTCCACATGGCCCTGGCTCGCCACTTGTTCAAGCAAGAGCAGCAACGGCTACAAGACACAAAAGGTGGCGAAGAAAAGAGCAAGCCTATCCCTACTACAGTGGCCCATCCGTGTTTGCCTCGTGGTGCGAAGCAGACGTCTCCCGTCGTCGGTGCGTCGCCGTCAGGGGTGCATTTCGAAGGCACGGGGGAAGCCGCGAAATGCATTGGCGCTATTACCGACTTTGTCCAGCTCACGAACAAGGACTGTCCGGCGGGCAGTTTTTGCCTTGTTAACAGCGTGGGGCAGCCCAAGCCTGTGAGCCCCTTTTTCGCGAGCGGCAAATTCATGACGGCCACACGGTTTGCCAACGACGTGCTCGCTCGTCTGCAAAAGAAGCAGACTGACGGTCGTGAACCGATCATGTTGCTCGAGCTCCCGCTTCCCACGCTCGCACAAGTACGAACAGCCACCGAACAGTTGTGCTCAGTACCAGCAACCACGTTGGCCGAATGGGATTTGGCCTACGATGGCAGTCGGTCAGTGACCACTGCTTGCTTTGACCTTTGTCAGGTTGTCGTGCTCCTTCACCAACTGGGTATCGAAGATAACGAGAAACGGGTAGTCTTTGGCGAGCCTCTCGCGCCGAGCGTCAGGTCAACGACCAAGGATGCGGCGAACCGAAACATCACGATCAGCACCAGCGCGAGTGAAGTGTCGTGGGTCGTCGGTGTTTTTCTCGTTCTGCAGTTGCTGGAAAAGCGTCAAACTTTCTCGATCGAGTCAGACTACTTTGCCGAGCAGATCGGCGCGGGTCTCCCGCTGGGCGTGAACATGAGCCTTCTCATTTGCATTGCTGCAATCGCGTTCCTTTATCTTACTACGGGTGCCCGTCAATCCAAGACCAAGGCGGGAGGATACCATGCAGCATCTACCGGCAGCGTGAACAACAGTAAACGAGCGCCAAGTGGTCGGTTGTCGACATCGGCGATCGTGTTTGTCGACGATGCCAGCGAATAGAGGTATACTGTATACATTATTAAATTTACCGGCACCTCAACAATACGGAAAAAGAATCTCGAGGATTGGACGCGATTGTAGCTTTCAGCATCCTTCCGGTGCCTCTCACTGCTTGCATGTCCAGGTCGTCACCGTGCGGCTCAAGTCGTCCATCCCCGAGGTGTGTGCGTGACCAATGCAGGTATGGGTGCCAGACGTGGAGAATACATGGTGAGACAAAGAATAGCTCGAGAATCGATCACTAACGTTCGTGTGCCCTACTAGGAATCTGGACGGCGTAGCTGATTAGAGACGATCGGGCAGCTTCGAGCTCTTCAAACCCGAACGAGCCAACTGGTAGGATCTATTATCATTGGTCGATTCCACGTTGCGGGTCCAGCAAATCCCAGCTGTACGTGCCATTGACGTTACCGTAGTCTCGACGGCAGAACACAGCTTCGTTGTTCACGGTTTCGCAGATGGGGCTACCATACATCGACAGGGAATGCACCGAAAACAGCCCCGTGGGGTGTTGGCTCCACCATTGTGCGACTTGTGCCGATACGTTATTGATCTCAGTGTGTTCCGCCCGGATCTCCAGCAAGTTGGTAGTATCTCCGATCGAGGCTGGCAGCGCGTGGAGGGGGTTTCCCGATAGATGGAGCGAAGTGAGGGTTTTCGTCGCAAGTGCGTCTTCGTCAAGCGAGTGGATACGATTATTGATCAAGCGGAGCTTGTGGGCTCTCAAGGCGGAGAAACTCGGTGGCAAGCGCTCGATATGTGTAAACTGCAGACTGAAGACGTCCAAGGTCGTGTCCGCCCACAGCGTCCCCAGATTCGGAGGCAATTCGGTGGCGTTGCTTCGTGCGATGGAGAAGCGGGAGAATCCCTCGGGTAGGTTGCTGTGGAGCAGACCGGCGGGAAAGGCAATAAAGGGGCTGCGAAACCAGTTAAAGTTGACCAGCGATCGCATTGTAGAAGGCGTCGCGGCCGCTTCTACTGGCCACGCGACGAGCGTCGAGTTGTAAATGTCCAAGTCGGTCATCTCGGAGAACTGTCCAAGGAACGACGGGATCTCGAGCGCCGGGCAATGTGTGAGAATCAGCTTTCTCAGCACTGCGTGGTCAAGTGGCTGTAGAATGCGTGCGATTTCGTCAGCGGATCCCTCGAGGCCGAGTCGGTGACAATTGATCTGCATCACGGAGCACGGCGTCCCCACGGCAAACCAGGCGTTGAGCGATAGTCGGCAACCTGGAACGACTGATTCTTTGGCATGGGTGCTTGCGTGTATGTGGGCGGACAAAAGGATGGCGCTCCACACGATGACAACAACGTGAACAGCCCCATGGAGTCGATGAAGTGGGATCGATCGGGACAGTACGTGTGACGAATCTGCAGTTGACGCCGCCTCCGGCGAGATGATGATCGACATCGAGATGCGTTTACGTGTCGCAAGCCTTCCGTTGGCTGTGATAATAGTGCCAGTGCCTGTATCCCGACGAACGATCTTCTGAGCGAGATTCAAGCACGAGAAGACGGTCATTTGAGGAAGCATTGTCGCGAAAAAGTCGAGGGCCGACGTCACACAGAACTGTCGAATCTCGATGAGCGACGACGCAAACTTGACATCGTCGTTGATGATGGCTGGCGGCATCGTGCCAATCGAGACGTCGTACGTCGAGATGTACGGGAATACGACGCAGACGGGAATCACAGCCGCGCAGCAGAAGTCGAGGCTCATGTCGACTAAAATACTCATGAATCGTCGCGCACTCTCTTGCTCCCGACGAAGCAGTGCGTACACTAACGGCGTCGATACGGAATTGAGCACGATCGTGACGACGGCTAAGTCTGTGATCCACGAGCGACCCACGGATCGGCTGAGCTGGTAGGCCTGATACGACTGCAAGCTGACTTCTACAATTTCTCGCGTGAGGAAGGCGGCATAAAAGTATCGCCCGTTCACTCCGAGAATGCCTTCAACACCAAACAATCGATTCCATAGAGCCCAGAAGGATCGCGTGGTTCTCTCAATCGTCGCAAGAAATCGAGACGGCCACGACAACGAGTGTCTTGTGGACGTAACTTGCGTGAGCGAGGCCGAGAATGTCAATCCTCGGCGTTGAAGTGACCGTCGGAGAATCCGAAAAAGCGCGAGCCAGTGAACGAGCGCAATGCAGAAGTAAGCCCAGCCGCTGATCTTCATCAGAGCCAGCGAAATTTCGACGACAGCGACGGTCGGATACACTGCGGGCAGGCTGAAGAACAGGTAGAGCATTGAAAAGGCGAACGCGAGCGTACCGTTGAAAAAGTGCATTGCGGCTATGAACCACCAGCAGCAAGCGAAGACGAAAGGAGAGACTAGCAACCGATGATGGGAGATTTTGCTCGAAGATATCGTTGTCCAGATCGAACTAAACCGTTCAAGCAGAGGTGGTGGAGCGCGGTGGCTCACTCCGTTTGGAGTCGGCCCATCGTCGGGAAAAGGTAGTTCGGCGTGCACACGCATCACTGAGATGTCGAGCTCAAGGGAGCGAGCCACGCTATCTCTTCCGTCATTGGGGACAGGAGCCTCCGCCAGTCCAAAAATACCTATGGACAACAACAGTCCGACCGATCGCTCGCCTGCATGGAAATCGCGCTGCAGTTCGTCAAGCATTGATTTCCCGTTGTCTTCGCTTCTCAGAGCTCGCCCATCGGCGGGGGTCGGGCATTCATCTTCTGGCCGCCGATATCCGAACGGGAGATCCAGAGCATGGATGCTTCAAGCAGAGTTCTCTTTCCCGAGTTCACAGCTGGTTACACGGACGCGACACTTGGGTTCAACCTCCATACAATCTCCAAATGGGAATGGTTTCTGAACTCTCACGTGGCTCTGCCGTCTGGATCTGACGACCGTCACGTGGCTCGCAAATGGATCTCATCTGATCCCCTCATGTGACCCGAAGAGCTACGGTGACCAACACGGCCACATGGAGCAGGTCCCCAGATGCGTTCCCATCAAGCAGGTGGCTCCGACTAACCACGCTGGCATCGATCCTCTGAACCCAAGCTCGTCAAGCAAGATACACCGAGGCAGAGATACCGTCCTCTCTTGCCCCAGTGTCCCCAAGCGGCACCAATCCAGCGTCAATCTTCTTGATGCTCATTCTGCAATCGATCAAGTCCCCAACGGTATCAGCCATGCACTCGCTCTCCTTCGCACTCGCCGTGGCGTCGCTCGCTGGTGCGGCTGACGCGATGTTCCGCTTTGACTGTTTTAACAACCTTGTCATCGACCGCGCCGATCCGATCACCCACGTGGGCAAACCGTCAGGCCACTTGCATGCCGTGAGCGGTGGCAACGGCTTCAGTCTCACGGCCGACGGCGACGCCATGACCAACTCGACGTGCACGTCGTGTCCAATCGGCGCCGACAAGTCGGCCTACTGGGTGCCGCAAATGTACGTGCAGTTCAAGAACGGCTCGGGCTTTGGCCTGGTCGAGAGCCACCAGATCGTCTACTACCAGCCGCGCGGAGCGAAAGGAGAAGAGGTTATTGCGTTTCCGCCAGGGCTCAAAATGCTGGCGGGCGACCCCAAACTTCGCAAGGGCGGCGACTCTATCCAGCAGCGCGCCATCACGTGGGTCTGTCTCGACTATAAAAACAACAACCCGGTCAAGGAACAGCAGGGCATTCCGAACGCCCATTGTCCCGATGGTCTCCGCGGCCAAGTCAACTTCCCCATGTGCTGGAACGGCAAGGACCTCGACTCGCCCGACCACCAGTCCCACGTTGCGTACGCCGACGGACTGGACGGCGGCGCGTGCCCGAAGGGCTATAAGAAGATGGTAAAGATCTTTTACGAGACCTTTTTCCACGTTGGCAAGTGGGACAGCGAGTGGGCAAGTGAGACCAAGCATCCGTTCGTGCTCTCCAATGGCGATCCGACGGGCTTTGGTTTTCACGGCGACTTTTTGAATGGCTGGGACGTGCCCGTGCTGCAGGCCGCGATCGACCAGTGCTCGGACAAGAACTATTTCAACTCGGGCGAGTGCGCACCGCTCAAGGCGACGTTCAGTGACAAGCCACCAACGCAGCGGTGCACAACAAAGCCGCAGGTGGAAGAGCCCATCAATATGGTCGCCAAGCTGCCCGGGAATAACCCCGTCACGTCAGTTGCGACACCTGCGACCCCGGAGACGGGGAGTGACGATGACAAGACCACGACACCCGTGACCACGACACCGGCCGCAACGACGAAGAAACCAGTAACCACGACAGCGACACCGGTGGCCTCCAAGCCAGCAGCTACGAGCGCCACGCCCAGTACGACCGTCACACCCAGTGCGTCCGGACCAGCACCAACTTCTACGCCAGCCGCGACCAAACACTGCGGCGTCAAGAAGTGATTGATCGACGTGCACCTATGAATCTCTGAGTGGTCTCTTTTACTAACTACTGTAGTCTTCTCTATGCCCCAAGTATATTTTGATAGTAAATGGCTCTCTCGTTCGAGCCGCGTTTGGAGCTGTCTCGTCTAATTATTTGCCGGGGAGACCGAGGCCAGCAAACGGGTCCCGCGATCCGCCCTGCGGCCGCACGCCGCCGTACGCTGCCTGCGGCTGCTGGTAGTACTGCTGCTGCTGCGGAGGCATCATCATCGGCGGCGCCGCGGCACCGAACCCAATGCCACCACCGCCCATCATCATGCCGGGCTGGCCCATGCCCATCGTGTTCATGCCCATACCCATGCCCATGGAACCTCTCGGCATGGGCGGCGCCATCCCGGCGCTCATGCCGGCCATGCCCATGTTGGGCGGAGGCGCCGCGAGTGAGTCGAACGCGCTGAAGTTTCGCGTGGTCGGCGCCATCATGGGGGGCGGCGCCGCTTGAGGTCCGCCAAACCCAAAGTTGGAGGACGAGGACGACGCCGCCGAAGTGCCGAACGGATCGAAGCTGGTAGAGGAAGACGAAGAGGAGGATGGCGGAGCCGAGACCGAGGATGGCGCGAACGGGTCAAAGCTCACAGGTGCGTGTGATGCAGCCGGGGGCGAGCCGAACGCATCAAACGACGCCGAGAATGGAGCGGACGACGCCGACGCCGGCGGCGCCGATGTGAAGGCGCCGAACGCATCGGGCGATGATGGAGCCTGTGGCGCGGGCGCACTGGCAAACGCGCCCCACGCGTCTGACGAAGGCGAGGACGAGCTGCCGCCTCCGTTCGACTTTGGCGGCGACGCAAACGCGTCAAACGATGGCGCAAACGACGACGACGAGGAAGAAGCCGCGACGGGCGAGCCAAAGTCCAGCAGATTCGGAGCTGCACAGATGCACCACCATCATTCACCGTGAGCGTCATGAATGTATCCATTGGAATAATAAATAAGAACGCACCGGCTGACGAGCTCGCGCTTGCTGCCGCCGCACGGCGGCTGCTGCTGCTTCCATTAACGCGGCGCCCGCTGCTCGTGCTGCTGCTGCTCGTACTGGTCGAGGACGACGACGTGGTGGCGCCGTCTTCGTCGTAGAACGTGCGGTCGTTGTAGACCTTGTCGATAAAGCGCTTGTAGACGTCGACGTGGTCGCCTTCTTGCGGCTTGCGCAGCCGCTTCTCGTCCCAGTGGGCGAGCCAGACGCGCTTGGCCGCGGCGTTGCCGCCGCCGTGGTCGTCGCGCAGCGCGTCCACGTCGTCCTGTGACCAGTTGGACATGGTCACGCTCTTGACGCGGTGGCTAAAGCTCTGGTGGGCCGACTTGCAGTTGCTGCAGACAAACGTGCGGAACTTTTCGCAGACATTGCCGTGGCCAAACTTGTTGTACGCGTCGCAGTTGGCGCAGCTCTTGTTGGCCTCGAGCTTCTTGAGCGCGTTGAGCTCGGCCTCGGCCATGGCGTCGGGAGGGAGGGATCGGAGAGAGAGAGAGAGAGAGGAGGAGGAGGCGAAGGCGCGAGTCAGCACGGCGCCGAGGCGGAGGGGGGAGGAAACTGACGTCTTAGTTTGGTGAGCTCTTCACTTCCCTCGTTAGAGTGACAGTGTCCCTTATAGAGTTCAGAACTCCACGGGTTCAAACTGAACCCGTTTGGAGTTGACGTTCAAAACCCGCCAAGATAATAAACTGGTTACTGTGGGAAGAGTTCGGGTCGGGTGGGTTTAGTGAAACCTGTGATAGAACCGGCCCGTACGACCTGGGATTGGGAGGTAAAAATGGCTTCACAATGAAGCGTGTGGCTGGTCTGCGCGTTGAGCTGAAGCACTATTCATGGCGACGAAGATGCCAACGACGACGAGCCACAGAGCGTACGAGGGTTCACGTACGTGCTGGAAGTACCCATCGCCGCTCTGCCGGAATGAACCAACAGCATGAAACCACTGCGACCCAGACAGAACATACTAAAACGAAATGTTCACACGTCACAGATTAATGCGGATTATGCAGAGAGCACAGCGGCTCAAGCGAGTGCCAAGTGTTAATCCTCGGTCTTGTCGATGTCTTGTCGTGCGCTTAGCAGTAGTAGAATCCGCCAGCGCCAAAGCCGAGGCCGCAGCCGCCGCCGTACAAGCCCGCACCAAACGTGTTCCAGTAGCCCAGTGGGTAGCGGTAGCCACGGCCCCAGCCCAGGCCGCCAAAGCCGCCCAGCCACTGCTCCTTGTCCTTGAGGGCCGCGTCGGCGTCGCCCTCCTTCGGGTACGCAATCATCGTGCGGTACATGGGCTCCTCACTCTCCGTCTTGGTCACCTGGCCAACGTTGATCGCCGCCGCCGGCAGCACTGCATCAGCGACCTTGGCACCACCGGTGAGCACGACCTGGTCGTTCTGCGTCGGCGAGATCGCACTGCGCGAGACTGTCACCTGGTTGTCGCTAGCCGCCATGTTCTTGTTGATCACGGCCGTCGGCTGGCGCAGCAAATCCTTCGTGCCGATGAGCACGATGATACCACGCGGCG
>JAADXL010000927.1:0-14317 GCA_023337755.1 Pythium aristosporum
CCATCGACTTCGTGGCGGTTTGTGCTTGCCAACTGTCATGCTCTCGAGACCCCTTCGCTTTGTGCTCACAGGCAGCTTCCACCCAGTACGTATTCTCGCTTCTACGTAGCGCAGAGCTATTGGAGAGGAGCCTTCCTGCGCGGTTGGTTAGAAAAGATAAAGCTTGAAGCCCAAAAGTGACGGAGGATGAGCCGAGTATTCGTGCAACGTTAGGTACAGTACTGTAGATCCCCCTAGCTGCGATTCTGAATCGTTGTCATTGCATGGGATTTGAACTCGTTCACACGCCACACAATCAATGCCTACCGACCTTGTTGTAGCGACATAAACAACACCCAGACTTTTTTGCGGACGTTGTTTCATTGTCATAATCAGTTTTGTGCTGCCACATAACGCGTGGCAACCGACTCTAAATCAGACACAGCAACATGAAAACCAGACCATCCTCAATAGCTCTGCCTCCACAGTGTCGATGTAGGTAGGGCTCGCTTGGAGTTCACACGGTTGTTCATGACATCGACCAGACAATATTAGCTTGAAAACGGCAACGAGCGCTTGGTACAACCACTGCTTTCCGCTTTGCAACTCGTGTCGACACTCCTGAGACTTACGACGGCCCGCGGTCTGCTTAAAAAAGGACAGAATAGTGGTGTGTTTGTAAACTGTGCGGCTATATAATGGATGAATTCCGACAATACATTCAAGTACACCGTATTGAACGCACACACCACAATGCCACCTGATTTTTATATCCACAGTTTCCCGAGTTGGGAGAGCTTGAATGATTGGTAGTCGAATGTACTGTAAAACAATCCCCCCACGCAAAATACCTTGACTTTTGCTCCTGGATATCACCCCTGGGTAACAAGTCACAAGTTACACACAACCGTCATTCGGAATCATATTTTGCCGATTGCCGCGGTCATAACGGTACTCCACCTACAGTCTTGGTGAAGTCCGATAAAATACGCACTCTTGTTAAGTGTACATGCAGGTATTTGCTGATATTGGGAGTCAAACGATCAACGTGGCATTGGATTCTCGTCTACTTTTGTCCACCAGTGGTTGACAGGAAAATTGTGGGAAGCCAGCCCTACGCTCGAGGCTACAGTATAATAGCTCGTCGAATAAGATGTGGTGAATGCAGTTAAACGCGCTGTGGTCCCGTGCTTGTGATCCCCCCGCGCCTCTGCAGCTTTGTCTGGTGGTCACGATTATGAACGCTGAGTTGCATATACTAAACACCTGACTGATGAGATGATATCATATGGTCTGACACACACCGTCTGGCTGGACGTTTAGGTGCATCAACGCGACGTGGCGTGAAGTCACGACGATCCCCCAAAGCCCGTACCAGTACGTGACTAGATTAACGTGGTGCACACAACCTAGGATCTATGCAGGGGCATGTGAACGGGAGTGAGCTCCTGTGCGAGCGGACCCATGTCGACGACCCGAGTTCATCAATCTGGTTGGCGGGATGGTGGGGACAAGTTGTCCGACAACCCCTAGAATACTACTAGTACTAAAAAGGCATGTGATACCTTGTGTGCCACAACTCAGTCACCCACTGGGTCTGGCGAAATCCTTCCACACATCAATCTCGATGATGATTCCCCGACTCCCGCAACGTACAGTGGATGCTGTGCGGTGTACGCGCAGCAATTGCATCTTTTGTGTGCAAGCACCAAACTGTCACCGACGCGCCAAAGTACGTTCTGTGAGAGATTCAACGGGTGTCGGAGAGCTCTTTTCCGTCCACTATCAAAGTTTCTCGGTAGCATACCGAGATGGACACAGAGTGGTGGATGTCTGTGGCCCATCTATAATAGTCTCACCCAGATGTAACAACCGACAGGCCGACTCGTAACTCGTACACGTGTCCCGTGGGAGTGAAAGTTCGCATCAGTATGCGCGATGATCAGATGGCAGTATGGCTCGGCTGCTCAACGTGACGCTGATGGAAGCAAGACAATACTGTGCGTAGAACGTCGCATTTCGATAGACGATGAGAGACATCCAACTCGTAGTGTGGCTGTCGTGGTCAGTCGTAGTTATTTTTTTTCGAGCTGTTTACTTGACACTACTGTGCCGCGCGCCGCACACCAAGAAATCCACTCGGTTCTTCAGTGTCTTCTCCGTCGCTTCCTGCGGGACCTTGACTCCTTCATCTCTCACTCTCCAATTCCCCCACAACAACATCAGCTCCAACCTGAACACTCGCGTTCCCATAAACATGAACGGCGATTCGGAAGACCTTGACTACCTGACAGTCGACTCGATTCAGTGGGCCACCGGCTACGTACGCCCACGCATGAGCCGAGAAGACAAGCGAGCCAAGCACCGTGTCCATCAGCGCAACTTCGTGTTGCGTCAGCGCGAGCGCCTTAATGAACTGAGGCGTGAACTTCGTCACCTCGAGCTTCAGCTCCTGTGGCTCCAAGCCGCTCAAGAAGTTGCTGCATTGACGATAGACAATGAGTCACTTCGACTGCAACTCGTGACGGAAGCGCTTCCTATGGGGCCAACATCGACCCTGTCAGCTTTGACCGACTTGTTACCTATCGATTCGGAGAACCTGTCAGAAAGCCCAGACTCCATCCCATCCGAACAGGGAAGCGTAAGGGTCGACGAGAGTAGCAGCTTCATCTTCGAGCCGCTGGCATTGAAACCTGAGTTCGAGACTGAGTATGTCATGTTTGGCGCCTCGTGTTGGTCGCCAACTTGCGATACTGAAAATCTCGCTCTTCTCCCTGCTTCACCTAGATCTCCGGGTGGCCTTGCAGTGGTGTGAGATGGACTGCTGCCGTCTGTGACTCGAGCTGCAGAATGCATTATTCACTGTTAATGGATCATACCGTAAATTCCCGATGCCTGGACATGCATGTACAGAGTTATGCATCCGCTAGACCGCTGCATTTACTAGCGCAATGTCGGCCAAATCGCTTGGCCGTGGCAGGAGCCCCGGGTCGATCGTCCAGATCCGCCCATCGGTCTGGACACCGCTGTGATTAAATCAACGGTTCACAGTCATAGACGAGGAACGGGGAGAAGGCTGCAAGCTTCTCTCGGGCGTCTCGGGCATGGGCTTGTACGCTGCACCGGGAATTTATCGCTATATTTGCTGCCTTGGTGGTACCCGACGACGACGCGCATAGCTGCCGCTGCTTTCCGAGCTTGGTGAAAAAGGGGTCAGAGAGCGTGGGCCTTAGGGGGCTTGCGCCTCTGCCCGAGAGAGAGGCCATGAACCTGTCGCCGCCGACGGTGGGGCGGTGACATAAAACTCTGACTGCCGCTTGTCGGCTATTGAAATTATGCATCATTGATACCTCAATGCTGGTGGATTCTCAATCGGCACTGAATCGGCACGTGTTAAGACAATCGGCACGTGTCGTTAACGTGCCGATTGTCTTAACAATCGGCACGTGTCGTTAACATCGTGAGTGTCTTCCGGCGCCCGAACGGGCAAGGTTCACCAATTCATGTCGATGTCTCGATTAACTACCCCAGTCGAAGACTACCAGAGGCCAAAAGCCCACCGTGATTCTACAGCCGGTAAACGGAAGTGACTACCACAGTCAGCTATACACCTCGGTGGGCCGACGGGCGATTTATTGTTCTCCTGGTTGAAACGTCTCGCCTATCGTTAACGTAAAATAAGGCCTAAAACTGAGCCAGTGGAAGCTCCCCGACTAGATGAACAAGAGGCGACAGCGGGAAGATCAGCGAGAGATGATGGTACGCCAGTAGTTGCGTTTCTTGAACCGCACGCATCAGTGTCTGTGAAACACACAGGGCGCTATACGCTGAGCAGAGAGAGAGAGAAAGAGAGAGAGAGCTAGTCTGCAGCAATGTATATTTAAGCAATAAGGGTCGGTAACGGCACCACGCGATGTGTGGCAAAATCTAGTAGCACAGCACGCACACGATACCTCTACTGCTCCGATTTACAGTCGGGTACTTGAGCAAAAGGCGGGCTAACCAAGGTGGGAACAAATCCAGGGCCAACTTGATTCACGAAGAACCAAAGAGACTTCAAGGCGTTAACCTCTACACTATCAGTGCCTCGTGTAACATTCGTCGATTCGGGTATCGATTCTCCCCGAACCAACACGTGGATGCAGGAAGTACAGTAAAGGACTACATTTCGCTGACATGACCAGCAGGATACTGTAAGCTCAGTGCCTTAACAAAACAAGACATCGGAGACATAAACGAAACGAAGCTTGCATCCAAGATGTGCAAACATCCATATGCCGCTCGTCTTGGAGATCGCAGCAACCAGCCCGATGTACAGTTTGCAGCGTCTTCAAGCACTACTACGAGTTCCCTTCTTTTGCCTTTACAGTATAGTGTACGACCGTGGCAGTGCTCAGACTCTGAGCACTCGCAGAACGTACTGTACAGCAAGTTCTGCGATCGCAAGCAGTGTTTTGATCGCATCGTCCATGTTTAGTATGTTCCTCCTAATACAGTAGTTGATGATACTAAACATTGCGTGTAGACACTGTACTGTACAACATTCCGTGTAGTCACTGTACAATATATGACCGTACCACAGTGGCAACCATCTCAGCACCACAGTGTGCACACGGTATTGTATCCGGATAACTTTCCCCCGTAAACTGATATGGGTACGTGATCCGCAGCATAGAATAACGGAATGGCGACAGGCGTGGGGGCGAAAGGCCGTGTTATTGGAGTGAGCTCACGAAGTTCAAGCGGCTCTTCAGTGTTCCCCGGGAGGATCAATGATCCGATCATGCAAACGAAACCACGCAGGTTGAGATGGGCTCTTCCGACCGACGCTCAGCGAAGAGCCACTAACCCAACAAGCGGAAGCCGGTTCGATTTTGGTATCAGACAGGACCGCGAAATGTCTCGCGAAAAGGCGCGATGGTCACGACCGTTTGTGGGCGTGACGTGTTCACTCTGACGGTGTTGGACAATGGCCACTGCCACCGGGTATACAGCCGCGTTACGACGAATCTACAAAACAAAAGACCTGGTTAGTCCATCAAGAAAATCCACGGCTCTCCCTCGAATTCGACCCGCAAGAAGGAAGAAGCCGCACACGGTTGGCCATACAGAACGATGGGCAGATCCTGTTCCTTGATGAGTGTCCTGTCGGTTTATTACTGTCATTATATCCGGCTGGTCATCGCCGCCTTCATCACTCACTTTCAAATTCTCCCCACAACAGCATCAGCTCCAACCCGAACACTCGCGTCCCATAACATGAACGGCGATTCGGATGACCTCGACTACCTGACGGTCGACACCATCCAATGGGCCACTGGCTGCGTACGTCCACGCATGAGTCGAGAAGACAAGCGAGCCAAGCACCGTGTCCATCAGCGTAACTTCGTGTTGCGTCAGCGCGAGCGCCTTGAGGAACTCCGGCGTGAACTTCGATGCCACAAGCTTCAAGTCCTTCGGCTCCAAGCCGCTCAAGAACAGGCTGCATTGACAGTCGAGAATGACTCGCTTCGACAGCAGATCATCTCTGATTCGCTGCCAACGTCACGTGAGAATTGTCTGGGTATCTGGGACGTGATCGAAACCGAACCGGTGATCCGGACAGATTCTTTAGCCCCCTCTCCAACAGGAGAGGAGACTGTACCAACCGCTGTGGGCGACAGCTTCATCTTCGAGTTGCTGACGATGCTGCCAGAAGTAAAGACCGAGGTTGTGAAGTCTGACGCCTCGTACTGGTCTCCACAGTGCGAGGCACAAGATCCCACTCCACTTACGTGGTCGCCTACGACTCCGTGTGATCTTGCTGGCTTGAGTTGGTCGTCGTCCACGGCGTTCGAAGTAGTCACTAGTGAGAGCTGTGAGGGCTATTATAGTATGGGAGGCGTAGAAGGACTTTTCACGTGTTGAGCAAGTAAATTAATGTGTTAAATCTGTTGCCCTTGAGATGGTTGCACCCATGATATCTGGAGGACCAATCAATTCGGAGCACAGATTAGCCGAGATCGACACATTACTGGTCGAAGGATTATCTCACGATCAAACTAAAGTACGTTATAGCTCGAGAGACGTACAGAGATTGATGTTTAGAGAGTATGGACAGGTGACGCCCCTGGGAGCTGGTACAGCGATCCCTGGCTAGACGGCATAGCCATTGACACCTCTAAAGCTACTAGGATTCATTTACTGCATCCAATAGACTTCATTGCATCATCATCGATCGCTGGCTAGACTAGCGAATGCGCGCGCCATCTTGTTGTGCTCGGTCGGAGTATGATGCCAGATATATGAATCCTAGTACTGACATCCTAAAACACCATCGACCAGTCCCAGCTCTTGATAGCAAACATGCTGGATCACCGTCAGTCAATCTGCAGTCTCGTTTGGGACATATCCATTAGCAATGCTAGTTCAGCATCTCATTGACGAGCAGGTTGCGTTGTGGGACTAGAGTGTCCGTCTGCAACTTGAGGTCGGACACACAACACTTACCATAATGCAGTACACTACTACTGCATGTTTCGCGTGTTACGAATGTTGTGTTTTTCTTTGCGAGGGGCATCAAGTCGTATTCGAGCTCAGTTGGCCTTCGTGTTCGATCTGTGGTGGTATTAATATTTGTCGTCACCATTCGAAGTTCATGGTCAATGCTTTGTGACGGATCGGTGTCAGCACTAACTTAGGTGCAAATGCTTCGTTAGTCTCGACAGCCGATGAAGTAATCGTGTGTCCTTGGCTTTTCCTACTTTACAGTAGTGACGGCAGTTTGCAAGCACGGAAAAGAGAACGCAATCAACTGTGCTCACAGCATGACATCCGCGAGTCACCACAGCTGCTTAGGTGTTGATGGTGAGTCACCACAGCTGCTCAGATGTCATGTGGTGAGTCTCCCATCCTGTGGACGACGTTTAAAGATCTCTCCGACGGGGTTACAAGTGGTGAGTCTCCCATCCTGTGAGAGACTTGTGAAGAGCCGTTGTCGTGCTCTATGTCGTGTTTCCCGACAAAATTTTGGCGCACTGTAAATTAGAACACTAATGCGGTAACTAGCAATATGGGGGCGATTCGATAAGGGCGTCACTCGATGCATTCGGAAAGAAGAAGCTTTGTGGGATGGTATCCGGAACATTGCAATCAACTCTCCCGTGGATATCAAATGAATGCGTAAGGCATTTGCGTATTGCTGAGGCGCAATGGTGGGTCACAATAGTTGCAGTGATACCGAGAGTCTCTCCAGCTTTGAGGTCGTGCATTCTTGTCAGAATGAAGAGAACGATCATATTCGAACGTTCAACTCTCCATGTCACTCGAATTGGCCACCTCCGATTTATGTCCGTATTATAAAGAGAGAAGCGTTCGCATTAGCTTTCTTCTTCTGAATGGAGTATATTCCGTTACATCTAGAGGGTAGTGAACGGCGATACCTAATATGCAAAGTGCAATACGCAAGCTACGGGCGGACGCTACAGCGTTCGCATTATCACGAATTCAACAGACAAATAGTCGTATTTATCACACTCAAGATTTACACTGGCTTACATCGAAGAACTGGTTCAAAAGGGTCCCCAAACCTTCTGTCACGTCTTGCACGACCAACGATCACCAACTGAAACCTGCCAGAGCGGATGCAGTTGTGGGCGACCAGGTAAGTGGAGTGAGGTCGCTAACTTCACACTGGCAAGACAAGTCCGATGTGTCGAAGTTCACGTTGTCAGACTTGACCTCGGTCAGTAGTGCCATGAGCTCATGAAGCATGCTGTTGTCTTCGTCCTCAGCCGCATTCCCTTGATCAACCACGGATGAGTTTGGAGTCTTTGGCATCTTCTCTGGTTCGCTAGGGAACAAATCCCAAAGACCAGGCTGATTAGCAGGCCTCTTTGGCAGCAAATCCGAGTTGAGCTTTTCTCGAAGTGAGGCGTTTTCCTTTGCCAATGGACCCGCTTCCTGAACGGCCTGGAGGCGCAGTAGCTGGAGCTTGTGGCAGCGAAGCTCGCGGCGTAGTTGGTTGAGCTGCTCCCGCTGGCGTAGCACAAAGTTGCGTTGGTGGACCCGGTGTTTGGCTCGCTTTTCTTCTTGGCTCATTCGTGGTCGCTCATAGCCCTTGGCCCAGTCGATGGAGTCGACCGTCAAGTAGTTCAGGTTTTGCGATGCAGAGTTCATTTGTTCCGAGGGTGTGCTGAGCCTTAGTCTGACTGAGATCCAACCTGAAGGAGGGAAATTGGAGAATGAGAGCTGGGAATCGTGAAGACAAGTTGGATACGAACGGGAAAACTGATAAGGCACCCTGGGGGAGCACGGCGAAATGCTCCTTTCTTTTGTCGCCGTCGGTGTAACAGGATCGGCTACAACTCGAATGGCTCACTCGAAATTTCTGCGTCGACCTGATCAGATCCCCATGAACTGTATATGCGAAACGAGACTGCAGGCCCAAGTAGACGTGTTTCTTATGCGGCTGATGCCTTGCGCCGTTTTAGTCCTTTCGATGTCCTTTCGAGTGCTGTTTCCTAGTGCAGTGTGCACCACGGTAGGTACTGCTCGCAGTGACTCCAGAAGGCATCGAGAGGGCTTCACTTGTAGGTACGGCATCGTTGAAAAGCCGTGCGCGGCCCCGTTTATTTTGCAAGGTTTTGCAAGGTCCACATCAATGACGCGCCGCATCATGGATCGAGAGCTCAGCAACACGCGGAGCCTTTCCGAACCACGCTTCTCCGTTACCCGTCCACATGGAACGTCCCCTCAGTCATGTACCCATATCACTTTATGCAGGGGGATCGTTGAAAGTGTTTGCGAGAGCCATTTGTCAAACGACACAGAGTGTATTGCTGAGTCGGGCGTGCTAAGGCACCCTGGAGTGGTCACGATATTATCTGTAACGGCGTCGCAGTCGGTGATTCCCAGTGGGTGTGCGAGCAATCCGGACTACGAGCGAAAAGTAGAGTCAAGCAAGCGATCCTCCGCCAAGATCCTTCACCGACAAATGGTGTTGGCATGATGTATGTGGAGCCCTGCTAGAGACGAGCTGCATGCCTCGCTAGATCTAAATGAGAAGATTTGCATCGACACCACGTATATCCTTCGGATGGGAGAGTTCAAAGTCAGTCGCAAGGCACACAAATAGATCCTTTTCGTTTGGTTCAGCCGTAACGGACGTTGCCGACGTGGGGGCGACTTGGGGACGCTCCAAGCGTCCCCCCAAAGCATCGCTACGGGTTTGATGTCCACTCATCAGTGAGAGTGTTCGCCACCCGGAGAAATGGCTCTGGATATGCTAGTTTACCCTCAAGAATCCAGCATAGCAGCGGCACGACAAGTGTGCAAGAGCCACGACACCGTAAACATGGGGAGCTACACGACTATAGGGGTACTCTATAGGCACTGCACTCTAATAGACCTCAACTTCAAGTCAAATCAGTGAACGGGATCCGCATGGAGTATCTGCCATTCAATAGTCGGATTCGCCGACCGTTGTATCCATCCTTCAACTTCTTCCAACTAGAGATCTTGCCGCAGAGCTCTGGGTGTCACTTGAATTATTGTTTCTTCGGGGATTTGATGTTGTTATCTGTCTTCTTGTCGTGATGCCTTAACCTCTACACCATGTCGGATCGTTATTCTCTCCAGCATGCACACATGCAAGACGGACATGATTTGGTTGCGGTTTGTCTTCTACACCAAGGGAAATTTTCGCGCGCGCGAACGAGATATAGAGCATTGCAACATGCTCTCCGGTCGCAGATGGTCTCACGTTACGTGGCGACTCGGGGTGATGGCGCTACGTTTTGGTGCTTCCTATCATTCGTACCTCTACTGGCCGTGGAAATGATTTACAGGCATTCTGAGCCACTGCGACTGTGGGAGAATACAGATTGTCAGAGATCAGCCTTCATGTTCAATGATTGACGTCATCCCCGCCTAAAGCAATATGGGTACCTGCCCCAGCGAGTGTTTTATGTCGATCGACGGCTCTCGGTGACAGTTCCTCACTTCATCAGCAGCACCATCGTACAAGCGAACTACAGTCAATACTGTAGGAGAGAGCGGTATGTTCGGTGTGATCAAGTTGCTCGATGACGCTGAGTACACCGCTCTGTGTTGAGTGTTCGATCGGAGTGACCCTACGTCACGCAAGTCAAACGGTTATCTATGTAGCGGAAAGGCTATCTCGCAAAGCTGCAAACGAAGTGCGTTTGAGTTTCAACGGACGTTCAGACGCCACATCACGCGACGAACGACATTTTCTCGACCCACGACGGATTTTTTTCTTCTTCATCTTTTTCAATGCATTGTATTTAGTGGGTGGTTATGTACACCACACGACGGTTTGCACCTCGACATGACCTCTGTAGGATCCAGTATCGGATGATACTGGATGCGAAGACAAGGTTGGTCATGTGGTGTACCGATCACATTACACCTCGTCGAGTGTCCTGTTGACATCTAACCAGTCCATCGGGGGAACGTGGTAGGACTCCCAGCACGTTCTACTTTCATTCTCAAATTCTCCCGCCACGGCTTGTGCTCGACAATAAAGACTCAATACGCATGAGTTCTGACTCGGATGCCATCGAGTACTTGACGGTCGACTCTATCGAGTGGTCCACGGGGCACACGCGACCCCGAATGACTCTCGAAGATAAGCGAGCCAAGCACCGTGTCCACCAGCGCCACTTCATGCTGCGGCAGCGCCAGCGTCTCGAGGAACTACATCGCGAGCTACGTTGCCACCAGCTTCAGCTCGTGCGGCTCCAGGCCGTTCAGGAGGCAGGGGTATTAGCATGGGAGAATGCGACACTTCGGGAACAGCTCGCCTCGGAGCCGCTGCCAACTGGACGGAGGACTTTCCCGGGAGTTTGGGACTTGTTCCCAACTGATCCAGAGAGCTTGTCGAAATCATCTTCGAAAGGGCGAGAAAGTCTGTCTGTGGACGAGGACATTAGCTGTATTTTCGAGCTTCTCGGAATGCTGAAGACGGAGCCGAGTGACGTCAAGTATGAAGACTCACCCTCGTTACCGCCGGCCAAAGAAGATGGTCTTGCTCCTCTTTCTTGGATCCCCACGACTCCAAGTACCAATGCAAGATCGCAAACACACCGTTAAATCGTATACGACGCCGCTGACAACGTCATAGTGATGAGTAAATCTGTGTGGTATTCGAAACGCGACAACCAAAATAAATGAAATGAAATGTTTTCCCATATTAACACCAGCTCCCCCACAAAATCAACTGCATCGCCCACGGTGCCATATCCCTACCTCGGCTTTCCCCCGACGAGACAAACCACCCAAAGTTGGGGTAGGGTCCCCAATACTCCCGTGACGAACCCTATTCATCTGACCTCCTCAAACTACCCAACGTCCATCATGAAGTGCGAGCTCGCCAGCGCCCCTGCTCCCGCGCGGCCACCAGCTTGAGACAGCCTGCTCTATGAAGGGAGCCGACGTCCCATGAGGTCTAGCTTCTAGTGCTCCATCTCTAGGTCTTCTCAATACAAAAAAAAGAACGTTAGTAGATTTTTTCTCAACCCGGCTATTGGCTCAAAATGATTCCGTGCCAAGATAGTCGCCACGAACGCAACTGCTAGCGTCCTGGACGAGTTCTTCCGGAACTTACTCCGCCAGGGACTCAGTGCTGGGCGAGAACTGTAAAGGACTCCTGTAGTCTCACCTTGATTTCATGAAGTGGTTCAAACTCCCAGCGTACGATGCTGGATTGATCCTTGCGCTTTCAAGCGCAGCTGACCGTGCAGTGTAATCCCCTGTGTTTAGTGTGTGATCTAGATCCGCTTGATCCAAACCCATGGAAAACCTCGATGAAGGTGGGTGTTACTTCGAAGTATTCGGATACTCTTCATCAAAGTCCTCTTCATAGAGTATTTTTGCAAGGAGACAATGCAAATCCTTGCAACGAAACCCTTGATCAATCGATCCAATACCCATGCTTGCCGCCTTTAATTAGACCACTCACCACCGCCACCACTATCACACACACAGACACAAGGAGTAGTGGTTTGCACAGACACGCGAGGTCAAAATGAGCGCGTGACACCCTGGAGTTACGCGTGACTCCATCGCGCGAACTCTGCTGAACCCCGCTTTCGTATCAGCGATTGCTAATTTGTTTCGTGAGAAGGTCGTTTGATTGCGTTCCTCGGGACGTACAGTACGGCGGAATGGGGGACCCCAATCCCTCAGCCTTCGTCATCACATGTATCTATAGTACAGTATAGGAGAGCACAAACTAAACATGTTTGGATGTACGAATCCACACACATAGCAATCAAATCGGAATGAACAGTTAGTACTACGGTCAAAACGCCAAATGGACCAGCCGTAAAGTCCATCGGGTGTATAAAACATGATTGTTAATTTCGTCCGTTTTCCTCACAATCTTGTTCTGTACAGTACAGTACCTACCTGGCTCCACGGGCATAGAGCAAAACGATGCGCATACAGGATCTGTCTGTACGTATTATTTATGTACGATCTCGTGACAGACTCTAGCAGACAGGGAGCGTGGCCCAAGAAAGTCCATTTGAGTGACAAACCGTTTACTATGTAATAGTACCAGTTGATGTCATGAGTAGCCAGTTTCGATATGTTGGGATACAAACGCGATATCCTTGCTCGTATGTATGGAGTCGACTGCGTTACATTGCTCGCGCTGCCCCCGTAGAGGGACTGTATAGAGACTTTGCAAATTGGGAACGGGATGGACATTTCTTCCAAAGGCTCGTCGAGAGCTACAGAATCGCAACCGACACTGTATCCCTGCATACTGAACACTGTGCTGTAATGAGTTGGCAGAAATCACACAATACTTTGTGCGTCTCACCACGCCCGAACCAGACGATTGATCAGATGATGAGACACTAGATTCCGCCACGAGACTTTTGATAGACTGGTGACGCGTTCCATTTGCAAAGACACACTACGGGTCACCCCACCAAACGGGACAGCGAAATCACTCTGGATCCCAGATTGGGAAGTCCGATACTTAGTCATTGAGTGGATTTTTTGGGTGCCTTCCAATCAAAGTGCACCTCAAGTGCCCTCTCAGTCCGTCTGTCCATCCGGCGCGGCATTCCAAGGTTGCAATCATTTTTCATTTCCCAATCGCGAGCTCAGCTGCACGGCCAAGACTCACCAAGCCCCTACACAATGAACGCTGACTCAGAAACCATCGACTACGTGACTATCGACTCTATCGAGTGGGCCACAGGCCACGTGCGACCACGGATGTCTCTGGAAGATAAGCGAGCCAAGCACCGTGTCCATCAGCGCCAGTTTGTGGTGCGGCAGCGTCAGCGTCTTGAGCGACTGCGCCACGAGCTGCGCTGCCACAAGCTTCAACTTCAGCAACTTCAAGCCGTTCAGGAGGCAGCACTATTAGCATGCGAGAATGCGGCCCTTCGAGAACAGCTCGCCTCGGAGTCGCTGGTAATTGGACGTAGGAATCGGCTGAACATTTGGGACTTGTTCCCAACTCGACCGGAGTGTACTCAAGTCACAACAGACTCGATTCCAGCAAGGAAAGAGAGCTTTGCACCGGACACGGCTAACAGCGTGGAATGTGCAGTGCAGCTGACAACCGACGTGAACGTTGGCAGCTCGCATTCATTATCGCCAAGCAAAGGAGACGATCTCACTCCGCTCGCTTGGTCGCCCACGACCGCATGCGCAGTCAAAATGGCATACCCGCTTGTTGGCATTCACGACGAGGTCTACGTTCTTGCTCGCGAAAGGTAGTACTAGTATTTAGAGAGTATGTAGCGATTCCAAGTAAGAGTCAATTATTGCATGATGCCAGTCCGATGGCCACCATCAACATCTTCTTCTAGAGCGTTCAATTTGCTTGGAAGGTCATACGACCACATCGTTTCTGGAAGGCGATAGCTACCTCGCCAGTGGAGGACATTTCCCGCGGAAGACTGGTGTGGCCCAACCCATTCAGGCCAGTCAGTGGAATAGAAGGATTGGATGCTGGGGCGGCAATCATGCCCACAGTGACCGCAACGTATAGCGTGGTGTTGTGAACGCAGATGGTGAGACCATCGGGGACGCGAATGGCAATGCGGTGTGGCAATGCCATCACATTGAGTCACTGTTCTGGAGTATTGAGTGCGTTACACGGATGAGTACGATAGTCGAGGGTTCCCTCTACTTGATAATAATCCCGCGCTGTCCACAGGACACTATCTCATGCGGCACAGGAGATAGTGTCTTGGAAATCCTTAGGAATGAGGCCTCATTGACACCCTCTATGGCTACCGTGTCATGCCCCATTTTGTTGTAGGCTAGCACAAGAGTACATGCGTGGCCTCAGGGGACGGCGGCGAAGGCG
>JAADXL010000928.1:0-14300 GCA_023337755.1 Pythium aristosporum
CGAGTGGCACTTTGACTATCCGGATAACGACATTCTGAACGTGCCGGCGGCCACGCACGAGCAGTGCTGCGGCATTTGCACTGGCCGCCGCGAGTGCGGAGCGTACACGTGGACCAACTTCAACGGCGGCACGTGCTGGCTTAAAGGAGCTCGCTCGCGCGCCGTGTGGAAGGGCGCGAACTCGGACGGCTCGGCCAACACGATCTCGGCCGAGGTCAACCGTTGCGGCAAGCCGGTCACTGCAAACACTGATCTCCAAGGCATCGAAGGCGACGGCGTGCCAGGTGTCCACCCGGAAAGCTGCTGCGGCAAGTGCATTAACATCCGTGGCTGCAGGGGCTTTGCGTGGACCGACTACAACGGCGGCACGTGCTGGCTCAAGGGCGGCAACCCCACGCCCGTACCCAAGCAGGGCGCCTACGCGTGGTGGTTCTAACTCCCACGCGATGTACGCTGGCGTCGGCCACGTCATACACCGTACCAGTAGCCGCGACTACTGTAGATATCTAGGAGAGCCTTATTAGGTTCCTGCCAAACAAAATTGAAAATATCAGAAACGCTTCGCAACTGGAATCCCAGGAATCGACGTCGCTTGAAGTTGAAGGCCATTTCCCTGCCTGCAAAAATTAGGTTATTTTGTCGGAAGGTTACCAACAAGTTTCCAAATGAATGGTCAAGACTTCACAAACGGGCCACTTTTGGTGCAACGGTCACCCTCATTTGGAGACTTCATGCAACACTAACTTAGAAGTTAGTGTAAAATTGACTTAGAAGTTAGTGTAAAATTGCGTAATTTTCAAACAATCGGTGTCAATGCGCCATTCAAACGTCCTATTGTGAATCCAACGTTTGATTGGACTCATTCCAACACAGCAATCATTCTCACGAGAATCTGTCGGATGTGAGGAAGGCAGAATTCGCTCGAATCGCCATGGCGTCGTCCCGGTCCTCGGCGGCGACCGCGCTCGTGCGCCGCGTGCGCAGGGTCTCTAGTCTCCAGTCCATCGCTGCCGTGCTCGTGGGGTTTCTTCTATCGGCTGTACGTTCTCTGTCCAAGCGTCCCCCCTTCTTAAGCGCGGTTCTTAATCATCTCTCTCGCTCCCTCCCTCTGCCAGATCGTGGGCGCGAGCGGCGCCTTCTTCCTCGCCGTGCTGCTCGCGCTGCCCATCATCGCGTTCTTTGCACGCATCACGCGCGTTCAGTCGCACTATGAGATCACGTACGTTGACTCTCGCCATTATAACAGGCCCTGCAGTCCACTGAGCTTAGTGTCCTCTCCCTCTCTCTGTGTCTAGCGATTGCGAGGTCGGCCAGCTCCTCGTGACGTTTGCTGGTGGCATGTTTCCAGGCATGGTGCTTGCCATGACGTTGGAACTTGTGCTCGCGCCGCTCTTTGCGGTCGTGTGCTTTTACGACCAACGCGAGGCCATCATGGCTCAGCTCCACGACTTCCTCGCCGATCCAAACGCCCGGAGCGACCCGACCGCGACGCCAGCACCGCCCCACGCTGGACGCATTGCCAACGTCCTGCAGACGCTCGACATTGAGAGGACACTGGGCTTTTACGTGTTTATGCTGCTGACGGCGTACGTCGTCGCGGGGCTCGTGGAAGAAACGACCAAGCTCTGGCTCGTGCAGGCAAAGTGTCTGTGCAACTGCAGCAAGACCGGCCGAGGATGGCTCTGCGATCCACGGCGACTGCTCTTAAAGCGCGTGGACCACACCAACCACCACGTCGTGATCGTGCTCGCAGTGACGGCCGCGGCGCTGGGCTTTGCGTCCCTCGAGAATGCGGCGTTCACGTTTGCATCGCCCACCTTTGGTGACCGCCTGCAAGTCGCTGTGCTGCGGTCTCTACTCAGTCTTCCTCTCCACGGTCTGTGCGGTGCGATCACGGGCATGCGGCTCGCGCGTGCGCTTGTAGAGAGAACGCCCGAGACTCTATCGTCGGCGTGGAAGCAGAAGTGCTGGGTGCTGTACCCGTCCGTGCTTGTCCACGGCACGTTTGACTTCCAGATCTTTTTGGTCTCGTCGCTCGTCTCCAGTGCCGTAGCCGACGCACAGCCGTTTCTCTATGAACTACTGATCCCGTCGGTGCTCTCGCTCGGCATGATCTACGGTGCCTACAGGCTCAGTCAGCACCAGTGGCGCGAGCTCGAGTCTGTGGCCAGTGGCAGAGGCCAGTACACGCACCTCGGCGTCAACCAAGAGGTGGCTGACGATGAGTCGGATGAGGAAGATGACGAGGCCAACGCCAAGCCCACGGCCAGCAAGCGATCGGGAGAATTGTTCGTTTAGGTTACGTGAGGGGTACGATCGATATCGGTTCGGGTTGCAGATACCCAGTGCTATGTCAACTACTTCTGGGTTCTGCTTTCTTCAACCAGCCGCTGCATCGAAAACGAAAGGGAGCCCGTGGCTATTCTTGACCTTGCCGAAATCTGGGACACTGCTCAGCACATGGCCCAACGGTGGACTTCATGCGGTCTCACGATCCTTTCCTTCTCGCCGTCTCCCAGATACCCGCCCGACTCGTAAATATAGTGTCTCATCCTGAGCGTCTTATCCTTCTCTTCGAGGAGTGGGAGGGAGAATGGTGATGTGAGTCGTCGGTGGGCGAGGCAGCGCAAAGTGGTTCATTATCCAACGCGCGCTGCCACCCTCCCGCACTCAGCCACCTTCCTCAGTCTACCATGGAATTCGAGCCCCCGACCAAATCCGGCGACATCTCGGTCGACATCAACGGCGAGTCATCGAGCCAGGGCACGGACCATAACGGGATCATCACGGGTCGCTGGAAGACCGGCATCTTTGGCTTCACCGACACCCTCGTCCCCAATGGTGAGTGAAGTATATTTGAGTCCTAAGCCCAGCGTTGGCTCACCTTCCTTTTCTTCCCATGTAGCCGTCATGTCGTGCTGTTGCCCGGCCGTGTCGGTCGCGCAGATCGCGGCGCGCGTAGGCATGATACCGTTCAACCACGTGCTCGGTGCATTCGGTGGGCTCTACTTTCTCGCGTTCCTCGCGGTCGTAACGCACTCCGGCTTCCTCGATGTGCTCTTTTGGCTGGCGGCGATCATCGCGACACTGTGTCTTCTACGCATGCGCTGGCGCATCCGTACCATCTTTTCGATCCCGGGCTCGCCGTTTGAAGACGCCTTCTACGCGGCTTGTTGCGGCTGCTGCTCAATCGCGCAGATGGCTTCACACGTCGAGTCGTACGAGCCGGGCACGTTCGCCTTCGCGCCGCGCGAGACGCTCCAGGGGTACTCCTTCAACTAGACAGTAGATCCACTCGAGAGCGAATCGAGAGCTCGGCCGTTTTGAATCTTGCAACAGCTTGAGGCTCGCAACGGAGCTGATGACGGCTTCTACATAGAACTATGAATCCACGTCATTTCACAAAACTATATCCTCTTGCTTGCTGGACGCACTGGACTTACAAGGCAAGGTGCCAGAGGCTCCTCCGTACATCCGCACTTCGCTGCTCCGCCGATGCTCGCACCGCCAGTCTTGTCCGAGTGCTCCCGTCTCTCTCTATCAACCCCCCATGCCCAAGACGGCACAGTGCCGAGCTGGATCGAGTGGGCGCACGTCGCCTTGTGAAGCTTGTCACAAAGTGCTTCATCCGCTGGCGCGCGCGTTATAGGCCACTATTGTAACTGCCCATCACCACCATCGTCTCTCTCTCTCTCTCTCTGCCCCTTCATTGGGTCGTTGTCGTCAATTGTTGTATCCATGGATATGCCTAAGTGACTGGACGACTGCCGTGGCGTGTCGTCAATGTCGTTACGGTAATACGTCACCAAGGGGTAGAAAGTTGGGTTTCTGTGCATGCCATCCTTTCTCCACAGCAAGCGGCATATGCTTTCTGAGATTTGCCGACCGAGAAAGGCTCGCAACGCCAAATCTCGAGGCGTCGAAGGATCCGTTGAACAGGCCAGTGGAGACAGTAGCGAGCGGCTCATTCTCCAACGCGTGCTCCGCGCACACCAACATCTCTGTGGACACCATGGAGTACGAGCCCCCGACCACGGCCGGCGTCGTCTCGGTCGAAATCAAAGATGAGTCGTCAATCGAGCAGGGCGCCGACCGCAACGGGATTCTCACGGGTCGTTGGAAGGCCGGTATCTTTGGCTGTCTTGACTCGATCGTCCCCAATGGTGAGCCCGCCAATGGCTACTAACTTGCGCTCTCGACCTGAAACCAGCGTGGCTCACATTCCTTCTTCTCTGATGCAGCCGTCATGTCGTGCTTCTGCCCGGCCGTATCGGTCGCACAAATCGCGGCGCGCATGGGCCTGATGGAGTTTTACCACGTGCTCGGTGCCTTTGCTGGGCTCTACTTCCTCGCGTTCCTCACGGTCGTGGCCGAGTCAAATTTTCTGGCAATGAGCTTCTGGCTGGCAACCATCGCGGCGACGCTGTGCCTGCTGCGCTTGCGCTCGCGCCTTCGCATAATCTTTTCGATCCCGGGCTCAACTCTTGAGGACGCCTTCTTTGCGGTCTGCTGCGGCTGCTGCTCGATCGCGCAAATGGCCACACATGTCGAGTCGTACGAGCCGGGAAAACTCGCCTTTGCGCCGCGTGAGACGCTCCCGGGATACTCGCTGAAATAGATTGATCTCTTCGAGAGCGAATGGAGAGCTCTGCGTTTTCGACACTGGAAACGCTTGAGGCTCGCAAGGGGACTGACGACGGCTCTGTAAAATTATGAATCCATCCCCCCATTCACAACCAAGAGCACCGTCTAGGTTTCTCGCCGGGGCAGTTTCCCCCATTTTTGTATACGTGTATGTAAGTCTCCCTCTATCCTCTTGCTTCGCTATCTCTTTCTCCCTTCTTGGCTGGTCGGTTGTCGTTGTCTTCAATTGCTATAGGTCTGGATCACTGCCATGGCGTGTCGTAAGTGTCGTTTGTACGTGGGGTTTTTGCTGTGCTATCATCATCTGAACAAAAAAAAGGTGTAAAATGCTTCTCAGTCGGCAAAGCTCGAGGCGTCGAACGAGTCGTTGAACAGGCCGCCGAGAACACTGGCCGCCGTCGCAGCGGCCGCAGCGTTGCCCGCAGCATTGGCCGCTGCCGCCGCCATCGCCGCACTAGTCGTCATGTCCTTGTGCGTGTGGAACGGCAGCTCGCTCACTGGCTCAAAGACCAGTCGCATCACACGCTCGAGACCGGCCTCGCCTTCGCCCCGATCGGCAGCCTGAACGAGCAGCGTGAACGCGCGCACAAATTGCTGACGGATGTACTTGTCTCGCGTGCCCTTGAGCACGTGGGCCACGTCGTACGAGGTCTCGAATGGATCTTCAATGCTCAGTCGCGAGTGGAGCTTCCACAGGTGGTGTGTCTTCTTCTCGCTCTTGAGCAGCTCACGCCCCATGCGGACCGACACAACCGAGCGCGACGCGTCGAATTCTAATCCGTAGTACTGCAAAAACCCGATAAAGAGTTCGCCGACGCTCGACGTGTTGCGGCTACCAAACTTCTGCAGCAGTGTGAGCTTTTCGCTCGAGTCTGGGAATGAGTACGGGTCGAAGAAATACGTCTCCATGGCGCCATTTTGCGTCGTTCCGGCAATGGACCCTCCGTCAACGTCCCCGGGAGACGCACCGGGTGTACGCGACAGCAGGCTCGGCAACTGTCGCTCCTTCACGAGCTCCTCCGTACGCTCAGTCAGTCGGCAGAGCGAAGACTTCGGAGGACACGAGACATTGCCCGCCGTGCACGAGCACACCGATTCGCCATTCCAGCTCGGTGGAAGCGTTTGTAAAACGGGCAACACCGGTGGATCTTGTCGCTGCAAGTAGTGGATGAGCATGAGCAGATAGCCGTACGAGGACAGCGTGCTCTCAGCGGCGCAGTTCATGCGGCGGCGTTTGACAAACTGCTTCAGCATAAACGCAAGCACGCGAACGCGGTCATCCGCATTCGCGTACGCGCGGAGCAGGCTCGTGTTGCGCTGTGCAAGCACGTTCTCGACGCACAGATCGCACTCGACACCGGATTCGACCATCTTGAACATGACGATCGGGATGCGCGCAGTCAAGCGCGAGGCATCGATCTCCATGAACAGATCTGGACGAGATTCCAGAAGATGCACGGCCTGGCTCAGGATGCGGCGCTTGTCGTCAATGTTCATGGTCGCAATAATTTCAGGACGCAACACGAGACACATGTCCATGTCGCTCTCGCCGGTACCAAAATCGTTGGCCGACGAGCCAAACACGTCCAGCTCGGCGTCAAGTCCATCAAGCTTGCGCACCACTTGCGAGTGCACGACGTTGTAGATGCCTTGGCGCTGGCGACGAAAGTCTTCGGCATTCGGAATCAGCTTGGCCGCTTCCTTCTGGATCCAAGCCGAGACTTGCTCGTTGACAAACTTGACCCACCGCTCCGAGCTTGTGTCCACCTCGCTCAGCGGTTCAAACTGGTAGTGGTACTGCCAGTACGCAGCCTTCTCGGCATCCGAGCGGAAATACAAACCGCTCACAGCGCAGTAGAGGCGACGCTGGTAAAAGTCGACTTGCTGCCAGCACTCGTACGACACAAACTCTTTGATCCAAGGATTCGCCTGCACCGAATTCAAGACGTTCCGAATTGTGCCATGAAAAGTCTCAATGGGACTTGGGATCGTGTCAGTCACTGGGAAGCGCGCCATCTCGTGCTCGTCGAGCGACACCAAGGCGAGCAAGTCGCTAATGAAGTCTTCTAGCAGTGCCTGGCCGTGGAGGAACACCGTCTCGATCTGGTCAATCAGCCGCATGAACGCCAATAGGTTGCTGAGAATGCCACCAGTGTCGCGCTTCACACGGTTCTGGCGGAATTTTTCCGTGATGCTCCGCAAAAACTCGATGAAATGGCTGTAATCCATCGCGACCTTCAGACGGTTGCTGCGCACAATCGTCGCGTTCGAATAGTAGCCGCTGCCTCCATTATCATTGTATTCGCCGTCGCGGTCACCCTGGTCGCGGTGTCGTGGCTTCAGCTCCTCAAAGATACGGAATTCAAATTCACCCGGCGAGCGTGGCGCGCGAAAGGTGATACGCGTGTTCCAGTGCCTCGCCTGGCGATGAATCTTGTTCTCGAACAGCACTTGCTTGACAAAAATAGGTTTCTCATTCGTCGGTTGGCCAATGCGAAACAGTCCAATGAGCAGCACGCGACCGGGGCGGCACTCGTCCGTGAGCAAACTGACTTGGACCTTAATCGTATCGTTCGGCTTAGTCACATCGGGACTCACTACAGCAGTCGATCCCCCCATGCCGCCACCGTTGCTGCTGCTATTGCCAAACGACATCCCGGTGCCGGAATCGCGTCGGGCGAGCGGGTCGTATCCGCCGCCACCGCCAAAAGGTGAGCGAGAAGGCGGCAGCGACCGCGCAAGACCATCTCCTCCTCCTCCATACATGTCTCCACGATGGTGCGGAGGCGACCGCGCCATCACTTGGCTGCTAGTGCGCATAAGCGGTCTCGGTGCACTCATATAGCGATCGCGTTCGTCCCAACTGCTGCTGAGATGCTGGCTTCCGCGCGACTCTCCCTTGTGCAGCAATCCGAGCAGGTCCTCGCCAGAGATCGCCATCGGCGACGTCAGGCGATGCTGCGGGTGCTGCTGTTGCTGCTGTGGATATTGCTGGTGTTGGTGCTGCTGCGGCTGGTAGTTTTCAATCGTCATGGCCCCCGAGTGGTGCTGCATGTGCATGGGCGCCGGTGGGAACGAACTGGACAACGCCACGGGCGGCGGACGAGGTCGAGAATTATCCAGATCGAAGCGAGGCGATAAAGACGTGGAATTGAGAAGCCCCATGAGGCTTTCACCCGACTGGCCCAGCGGTTGCTGCTGCGACGGATGGTGCTGGTGTTGATGCTGTTGGTGCTGTGGCTGCTGCCGCGGTGGGTGCGTGGGCGAGCCGCCGGCACGGTACAGTGCCGCCATTTGCTGGTTCATTTCATCGCGCATACGATCCGAGTCGTAATGGCCACTTCCCCACGGGTCGTTCGATGGCGGCAGCGCGCGGGACGACGACGTTGACGACGAAGGCGGCGCGGACGAGCTACCGATAGAGCCCATGGAGCCAATGGAACCAAACGAGCTCGAGTTGCCAAACGCCGCGGCGCCGGACCGGTCACCGACGTCACTCAGCCGTAGCCCGTCCATGGACTGCGAGAGATCGAACCCCCCGTTGCCCGTCCCACTGCCGCCACTGCTGCTGGATGACGAGAAGAAGGACGACGACGACGTGCTGGATTGCAAGTGCGTGGAAGGCGGCGGCTGCGATGAAGACGCACCATACTGCGCAAAGTACGGCGACTGGGATTGCGACTGCGACGACTCATAATGCTGTTGCTGCTGTTGTTGCTGGAGATGCGAGGGCAACGGCGGGGGAGGTGGTGAGCGATGGAGCGAGCCTTGCAGCGGTCCATACGCCCCCATACTGGAGTAAAACGGTGCGTCATGGGACGGCGGCAGCGGCGGAGGGGACGCGGACGGTGAGCCCGACGGCGCCGAGCTGAAGCCCCAGGGTGAGGACGGCACTGGGCGCCCAAACGGCGAGTCGTCGCTATCGCCGTTTCCGACACCACCACCATGGGGCGGTGGGGGCGGAGGGCGATGGCCCCACGGGTCCCCCTGGTGGAAGCTCATTCAAAAGTTCAAAGTTGCGTTCTTTGGAACTGTGCGCGAGAGCATGGATCAGTACGCAGCGAGAGCGACATGGGCGGAAAGAGGAGACGCAGGAGACTCACATGAACCACTCCTCGGCGCGAGCAGCGCAGCGAGAGGGCGACAGTGCGCGCGGCAATCGACGAGCGGCAGTGGGCGGCGGGCGCAAGTGGCCGATGGCGGTATCCGTCTATAAGAACAGGAGGCGCGGTCCCACCTTGCTTTTCCCCCCTGGTCGGCAAGCAAATCGGATAGGGTTCACTATTCGAGATATTTTAGTACTCGAATTGTGAGCCGGGGTTACAATATGGAGAGAGTACTGAAGACAGCCGGAATAGAGGTCCTTGAGGTTTGCGACAACTTCAATACAAGACCGCTCTCGTGTTGAAGTGGGTGACTGTTGGAGAGAGAAGTATGGAGGGAGGCAAGACCAAGGAAGGCAGCGATGGCGCCGCCGCTAACGGTCGCCAGGATTCCCGCGCTTGTGCGTGAAGGTGAGGAATCGGTGCGCACGTGACGCAGCTATGCGCTCGTGTAAATTGCAGCCCTCAACCATGTGTTTTGGCGATGCAGTGGATGCGATCGTGCAGACGTTTGCTGCGAGTCGTCGACCGACAGATCCGCAGGATGTGAGTAGCTCCCAGGTGCACATCGCCATTGAAATCGTACCTAACTATGAGTGTCTTAGATCGTCGAGTTGTGCGAAAGCGTGCTCACGCGCATTGACGAGATCGACGCGTTTTGCCGAACACTTCGCGCTGGTCAGCTGCCGCTTCAACTGCGTTCGCTGGGCTACTCGTTCTGATGTCGAAACCATCGTAGGCCCACTCGAGGTCATTGTGCAGAAGCAGGCTGCTCGGCTAAGTGCAGTGCTCGAGAGTCTCCACCCGGACCGCATCAATGCAGAGCAGACGCCCAGCCGACCGGCTCACACAAAGTCACCAGTCGTCCTAGTAGACACACGGTACGACTCATCTGAAACCATGCACTTCTATATCTCATTGCTGACTTGGTAGTAGACGCCGCCGTCAGATCACACCTGTCCACGGCTCGCTGCTGATCCAGCGAACGCCTAGTGTGGGCCACCTCGCGCAGGGCTCAGCGAGTAAGCAACTCACTGTGCGCCTGCCCCGCCACCCAAAGCCGATCTACAAGTGGGAGAAGCGTCGCCACGCGTACATTACACCCACCCACAATGGTCCTCTCGCTCGCAACGAATGTACGTCCCGTTGTTTTCGGGCCTATTGCAAAGCATCAATGCATACTCAGCTCGCTTCTGCAGTGATGGACGATGACGCGACGGAGGCCAATATGGAACTGAGACCGTGCTCAGAGCCCGGCCACTACGTGCGCTCGAGCATGGGCTTTCCGTTGCAGTCGGATGGGTCAGACACTGCGTTTGAGTTCCAAATCATCCTCACGGAAGCCGAAGTGCAGGCCCTGAAAGTACGTCCACAAGACCCCCTTCTCATCTCTAGTCCCCCGAGAGAGAGACGATCACTCACTGTACTTTGATCTGTTGCTCCCATGTACCGGTAGTTCCAGCGGCGCCAAGTGCAGGCCGAGCAGCGCCATCTCCAGCGGCAGCAGCCAAAGTGATTAATCCACCTCATTAGAAATCGGGTGCAATGTTTTCGTTTCCATGTTTCTAAATCACATCTTCATCACAGCCGTTTCTTCCCGCTTCAACTGTTTAAAACCCACTCGCTGATTTATTAACCTTGCGATTTGTATACTTCTGTTCAAAACACCGTCCGTTACGTGTATAAAACACGTACCCAGTGAGTCCGCGGCGCTTGGGTTCATGTGGGCATGCTTACTCGCTCACAACGGGACCAGCTTCAGCGTGGGAAAGGACAGCATGGACGTCAAGCTGCCGCCGCCGACGCCGCCCGAGACGGCCAACCTCGACGCGTACACCAAGCCGAGCGTCGAGGTGGCCAAGCGCTGGCGCGACACGGCGATTCTGCCGCGCCGCAAGCGCGATGCGCTCACGGGCAAGTACCATCTCGTCGAGATGGGCGAGGACACGGCCGGTTCTCAACTGTTTCCCGTGTGGGGCACGTCCATGAGCGACCTCACGGCCTTTGGCATTGGCATTGGGCTCTACTTTCGCATGCTCGTGGGGCTCGGGCTCTTGTTCGTGCTCTTTTCGCTGCTTTCGATTCCGACCATCAAGTACTTTGTGAGCGACGCCTACTCGGGGTATTTCAAGGACCGCCGGTTCAACAACGCGACCATTGACGTGCGCATCTGGGGCTCGGCCGTGTGCTCGCGCGTGACGAAAGAGAAGCTCGCGAGCGGCAAGAAGGTGGAGATCCACGACTGCCCCATGGAGCTCACGCAAATGTACATTGACCTCGTGATCCTCGGCATCATGGTCGTGTACGTGCTCGTGGCGGCGATCATGCAGCGGCGCGCGGCCAACTTTATCGACGAACAGGAGCAGACATCGGCCGACTATTCGGTCGTCATCAAGGACCCGGACGCCGACGCCCACGACCCGGACGAGTGGAAAGAGTTTTTTAGCCAGTTTGGGCCCGTCAAGTTTGTCACGACCGCGGTGAATAACCACACGCTCTTGTCGGCGCTTGCCCACAAGCGATTCATGGAAGAGATGCTCCGAATGGAGTCGACCGACGAAGGAGTCATCGCCAGGGCACTCAAGGTTTCCAAGTTTGGGCCGCCGCCGCCCAAGGCGCCGTGCTGGAAGCGCGTGCTCCAGCGCTTCACGTTCTACCGCGACCTCACCTACTGGCAGACGGAATTGTACTACTACCGTCAGTACATTGCCACGATTCTGCGCAAGAACCGCGACCACGGGTTCCCCGTGTGGACTGTGTTTGTTATGTTTGAGACCGAAGAGGCCCAGCGCCGGTGCCTGCGCGAGACGACCGCCGGACTCTGCACGACCATGTGTGATTCGAAGGACGCCAACGTACCCGACCATCTCCGCTTCCGCGGCACCAACATCCTCCGAGTTGAAGAGCCACCCGAGCCGTCGTCGGTCCAGTGGAAGTATGTCGGCATCGGCCGCTTTACCCGCATTCGCCAGCAGATCGTGAGCGTGGTGATCGTCACGTTGCTTATCGTGGGTGTGTACTACCTCATGTGGTATCTTAAGGACCGATTCGTACTGCACCCGTCCGTGAATGCCGACCAGCGCCGCCGTAATCTCTTTTTGTTGGCGTACACACTCACGGGCACCGATATTCTCGGGTGCAAGGTTCTGTTCTACTCGCACTACCTCGAGCACCATCAGTCCAAGGAGCGCGAGCAGCTCTCGTACCTCAACAAGCTGCTCATCTTTCGGTCCTTCAACTCGGCCGTCATCATCTACTTGCTCATGGACTTTACGGACGTGCTGGCGCCCAACAACCTCTTGCAGATCCAGGCCATCTTGATTGCGAACCTCACGACCACGCCCGTGCTTCAGCTGCTCAGTCTGTACGACCGCTTTACGCAAAAGGTCTTTGGCCCGTACGCCAAGACACAGAAGAAGCTCAACTTGCTCTACTCGGGCACGTACTGGCAGCTTGCCGAGCGGTACACGGAGATCACCAAGACGGTGGGCATTGCGCTGTTTTTCAAGCCCATTCTTCCGACTGGCCTGGTCATCACGTCGGTGAGTCTCTTGGTCAACTACTGGGTCGACAAGTACTGTCTCCTGCGCAAATGGAAAGTGCCGCCGCGCTACGACGGACTGCTCGCGCGCGCGTCACGGTACCACTTGCTGGTGATCAACCTGGTCGCGCTCGTGATGATGGGCCATTGGTACAATGGTTGGCCGTATGACACGAGTGCGCAGCAGCAGCTACAGGACGTCAAATTCAAGCTCAGCGAAGCCGCGAACCTCTTTGGGTCCCAGACGATTGCAGAGATCCTGAATGCGGTCTTCCCTTTCCCACGCCGCGGGTACCCGACTCGCAAACAGCGCGACATGATGACGACCGTGAACAGCATCATCATGGGCGTGGTCGGCGTCGCAATCATCTGGCTCTTGCTTCGAATCCTACGCAAGGCGTGGTCACGATTCGTGACCGGCATGACCGCGTCGTCCAAGCGGTTCCGAGACAACGCCAGCGACATTCCGTGCTCGAGCGTTCCGAACCTCAACGCCTACGTGCCCTCCTACGAGAGCTGGTACTCGGATTTCCCACTGCTCTGCGTCGATCTCACTCAGTTTGACAACGAGTACATTAGCTGGACGGGCGACTATGCTGAGTACAGTCTCGTGAACGACCTCAAGGAGGACGGCGATCTCTACCGCGAGATTTTCCGAGAGGTCGGTGGCGTGCCGCTCGAAAAGCTCTTCGGCATCTGCAAGCAGTACGACGTTGACCCGCAGTATATGGAACGCTATACTAGCTCTCGATCACCTGTCGGGACGGGTGGCCACACGCCACCAACCATGAGCGACCGCACGGATGCTGTCTAGTCACGTGAGAGGAAGGAACAGTTTAACCGAGATTTATATTTCTCTTTATTATTACGCCTTCAGGAACAAAACAAGTACCCATCTTAGCAAGTCAATTGGACAAGCAAGAGACTGGGATCTCAAAATGAGAGCCCATCTCATTTGGTACCCACTGCATTCTCTGAAGCTCTTGAACCCGAAAAGGATGCAGCCATCTCCTGCAACTGTGATAGGAAGACTGGGTTATCAAACAGACTGTGATAAAATTCTTATCACACTTGCAGTGAATGTGCCCCCATGTCACTATTTTATACTTGGTTTCATTATACTTAGCTAGTGACGTCAACATTCCACTGCAACTGTGATAAGGTTCGCTCACAGTTGCAGTGGGGCATTTCATTTGAGTAAATGCACCGTGGTGCGTGGCAAGAAGGCACAGCGCCTCTGCATTTACCAGCACGGAAATGATATGGAGTAACTAGTGCCCGGTTTCAGTCGGCATCCGCGTGCCACCCACGCTATGCTTTCGTATCTCTCTCGCGACAGCGTTAGACATTGCGAGGAATACACTGTAACACCTCGGCAGCTCCAAGAAGATAGTACTAGTAGCTGTTATTGATCCCTCACCGATGAAGTAGTTTTGGAGCCGCTAAAATTCTGTCCCCGTCGCTTGGGTGAGCAAAAATGCCGACGAGATAAATGCACTGGAATACGAGCTCACATTTGATTGCAAACACTGTTGTGAACGGTTCCCGAGAGCTTACCATCTAACAACATTACCGATACGGGTACTTTTATGCCCACAGCAGGCATTAAAATCATCGCCAGCGTCGCCAACGGGCGTATGGTCACTAGGGGGCGAAGCCATCGCCGTCGAGTCACATTTGTCATTCTAAAACCTTACTGTAGTTTGGGAAGCTCCAGTCGGCGAGACTGCAAGCGGTAGAATCGTATCCCTTATCGAATTATTGTTACCGAAGTCTTGCAGCCTTCACCTTCGGCAGTTGGTGTGCTTTTCAGCTTGCAAAGTACACCAAATGCCGAAGGTGCAAGTTGACGAGCTCCCGCTTTGTTCGTCTCAGTTGTTTTGTATTTCCCAGGCAGACACAGAATAGTAGGGTTATCCGATCTACGCATTGGTGGCCGATTAGGAAGGACATTTCATAGGCCGTACTTGGGGTGCTGAGTGTTCTGGCGTCGAACTGACCCGTGGGGGAAG
>JAADXL010000929.1:0-14274 GCA_023337755.1 Pythium aristosporum
GCCACCGCCACCGCCGGCAAGCGGCGCACAGCCAATGTACACCTGGAACGGCGCAAAGTGGGTCGCCAACCAGTAGAACGTGAAGCGCTTCTTGCCGACGCACTTGTCCTTGGAGTACGGAATAGGCTTCCGGAAGAGCGTGCGGCAGTCCATCGTGAGCGGCACAACGATCTCGTCGTCACACCAGGCCTCACACGGTCCCGGGTGGAGACCCGACTGGTTCTCCAGGTTGTAGTTACCGAACTCAATGTGGTTGGGGAGCGGCTGCGGCGACGCGTTCGGGTTCGAGTAGCCGCACTCGGGCGTGCCGCCGGGCTTGTTGGTGTCACCCGTCGCACGGACCTGGTTGGCCAAGATAAACGCCTTCAGCGAGGCCGGGTTGAGCTTCTTGTAGTTGGCTGTGAAGCCCACCGAGTTCTTCTCGGCGTCACCAGTCGTGTACGCCGAGAATGGCGGCGCCTTCTCGCCGGGCACGACGTAGGCGTAAAAGTTCTTTTCCGGGATGGTGATGTCGGCCTTGGGGAGCAGCAGGAACGCGTGGGCGTCGGCCTGTTCCGGGAGCATGGCGGCCGCGACCGCGCTCGCAGCGAGGATAGCAGATAACTTCATTTTGGGCGGAAGAGGTTGTAGTCGATGAACCGCAAATTGAAGAGTGAGAGAGACCACACCCCACAACGTTGCTTTACAGGAGACTACTACCTTACACAACCTCAGAGACGCTGCTGTAGGTGAGACTTGCCTTTTCCGCATGGGACAGTGTGATATAGCACCGTACATCTAGCACAGAGGAAGTGTCTGCGCCTTCACGTGGACGACGGACGGCGCTTTTACAGTTCATGTGGCGCTCCGACTCCGTCTATCACACCGTGCCAAGACAATCTCACCGAGCCTTCCTGAGAGCCAGGCTGGTCTGCCCGGCTGGTCTCGCTTGGTCGACCGTAGAGGCAGGTGTCTGAAATGGCCTGCACTTCCACTCTTCCGAACAGTATACGTACATGGACTGGACCAACCAGCGGGATCACCTCAAGGTTTTTCCAACTTCCGCCTTGAAGTCGCCTCAAAGCACCTCAAGTTTAGCTGTTGCTTAATGGGGCGTTGGATAACTGGGAGAAAGCGGGGGTGCTGTAGTCGGGTGGGTGGCCAACGCAACCCGCCACGAAGCGAGTCATTGGCGTTTGTCCTCTCGCACGGAGCTCGCCGCTGGGCCGGAATCACCGGGCGGCCCTGCGATAAAACCTCTCGACAAAAGGGGGCCACGGCAAAAAGATCCACTTTCTCCAGCGCTCCGCTTTCTCACTAGGACCATTGCCACCCATGTGAAGAATGTATTAATACCAGGGCTCGACTCACTTGACCCAAGTGTGGGTGGGTGCTATACCGGAAGAACAGCAACGGATGGTGTGATGTGGTGGACGCGATCGGCCAGAGAAGAGCCATCACGACAGAGATTGAGGGACAGACGGGCCACCTCGGCATGCCTATGCGGCAGAGGCAGCGTGTTGAGACACAAGGATGCGAGATTCAATTCTACAGGTCATTTGCACAGTGAATACGGGCGTTCTCTATCTATTCATACGCATCAATCAGCACTGGTATATTTAATATGACGACTGATATCCAGTTCGGCCTTTCAATAGTAATGCACAGGACAGTATCCGGATCACAAAATGTCACCCACGCTTGCCGGCTCGAGGAGAAGGCAAGCGGTCGATCGAGCCTCGTTGCTGCGGTTAAGGCCTTGAACCGCAAAGGAGGCGGCATTGATACTGTGTGTGGGGCGTTCATCGATTCGTCCTCGCATCCAGCAATAGGACTTTCGGGAAGCGCCAATAAAAGCTGTCTCATGCAGTACAGTCGTGACGTGCAAGTACAAGCTGTCTTATGCAGTACAGTACAGTCATGACGTGCGCGCGTCGGGGGTATTCTCTGAGAAGCGACTGCTTTCCCCGGGGACACCAGTCGCTTCCTCGGAGCTTGCTGTGTGGGTACTGCACAGCACCTCAATTCCCCTTTTGGGTCCTGTACCCACACAGCTATCGGGGCGCATTATGCCGCACAGGCACCAGCATGTCTCCATCGCAAAATTGACCTGGAGGCGGAGCAGTTGCTCGTGCTTCAAATATCCAGCATCAGCTGAGGCGCTTGGCGACATACTTCGGCTCGGTGTGAGCGGCAGCCGACGGAGCGGGAGTTGCCCAAACTGGCAACCTATTTTTCGCATAGCCGGAGGCAATGTGACGTATTGTTGGCGGCCGAGGCCCGAAAGGCACCAGTCTTGAAGCATTTGCACAACCGTGGCACCAGCAAGAGGCACACAGCAAGTGATGATGATGGCGGGTGTAGATTGGTGCTCGGACATGCAGGGAGACATGCCCACAGCCGTTGAGACGCAGCAAACGGAGACCTGGAACAAGTAGAACGTGCAGCGGGACTTGTCCAGGCGCTTAGCCTTGTCGTACAGAATCGGCTCCTGGGGCGGTGCTCGAGTGTCCTTGGTGAAGGGGCTGACGACCTCGTCGTCGCACTAGGCCTCGCACAACGCCGGGTGCAAGCCGCCGGCGATCTACTAATTGATAATGCCAAACTCGACGTGGTCCGGAAGCGGTAGTGTCGTGATGCCGGGTTTGGAGTAGCCTACCACGTGCCTTGGTCGGCTCTTGGTTCATCGGGATGAAGGGCTTGAGTGAAAGCGAAACGAGTCTCTTGGAGTTGGCCATTAAGCCGATCAAGTTCTCCTCGGCATCACTTGTATATGTAAGAAAAGAAGTATAAGAGGAATGCATGGGCGTTTGTGCTAAGGCACCACCACAATGCCAAACGAGCTCGCAGAGTAGAACGAGCGAAGATGATGATGAAGTTGGAGTCTATTCAATTACGTCGAGCAAACTATAGAGCAAGCAAACTGATCGGCGGGAATCCAATTGGAATCTTCTCCAGATCTTGCAATAACGATCTGTTGATTTTATACTTACTCAACGATAAACGCCCAACGAAAAGGACCAGTGAGAACAGAATACCGTTGCTATTGTCAAGGGATTTAGCGGACAAACGCCGGGCTGGTTGAGCATCAACGGCAGCGCAATCAGCCAAAATATCACCACTACAGTATTAACACCGCATAGCACCAGTACGTAAAAGATTCCTGTCGTACGGCGATCGGGAAATGATTGCCAGGGCCATGTCGACTGATGGTTCTGTAAGCGTGAGTTTAGTGTAGTCACCTGGTGTCGTCACCCTTACGCATGTGTCTCCTACCGAACTTCTACCGTAGTAGCTGGTCGCGTTTCCAGCGATTCGCCAGCCAAACCTTGATGGAGACTCTCAAACGGAGTGTTTATACAGTAATGCATGAGACGGAAGTGACAGGAAAGAGTGGTGGCGTGTTGTTACGTCGACACATACATACTACTAGTACTACTCAGTACTACAAATACCAATATCGCAAAGGCCTACTGTCGAGGCGCTATTTAGTTGCGCTTGACGCCACACTTCTTGGGGCTGGCCTCCGGAGCAACGGCTGGCTCGGGCGTCGACGCAGGGGCCGGTGCCTTCGAGGCCGCCGGGGCGGGAGGGGCAGGACCCGGAGCTGGGGCGACCGGCTTGGGTGTGGCCGCTGGCGACGGCTTGACAGTGGCGGGCGTCGTGGCGTTTCCGGCAGACGGCTTCGGAGACGCCGCACCACCACCGCCGCCCGCCTTCGCACCCTGGAGAGGTGCACAGCCAATGTACACCTGGAACGGCGCAAAGTGGGTCGCCAGCCAGTAGAACGTGAAGCGAGACTTGCCGACGCACTTGTCCTTGGCGTACGGGATCGGCTTCTGGAAGAGCTTGCGGCAGTCCTCCGTGAATGGCACAACGATCTCATCATCACACCAGGCCTCGCACGGTCCCGGGTGGAGACCCGACGGGTTTTGCAGGTTGTAGTTGCCAAACTCAATGTGGTCGGGGAGCGGCTGCGGCGGCTCGTTCGGGTTCGAGTAGCCACACTCGGGCGTGCCGCCGGGCTTGTTGGTGTCACCCGTCGCACGGACCTGGTTCTTCAAGATGAACTCCTTGAGCGAGGCCGGCGCGAGCTTCTTATAGTTGGCGGTGAAGCCGATCGAGTTGCGCTCGGCATCACCAGTCGTGTAGGACGAAAACGGCGGCACCTTCTCGCCTGGCACGACGTAGGCGTAAAAGTTCTTTTCCGGGATGACGATGTCGGCCTTGGGCAGCAGCAGGAAGGCGTGGGCGTCGACCTGTTTGGGGAGCATGGCGGCCGCCGCAAGAGCGGTCGTCGCAACGAGGGCAGAGAATTTCATGGCGGATTGTCTGAGAGATGGAGGTTTCGAGAATGAGACCAGTGTCCGTCGGCCTCTGGAGACACCCACGGGCTGGCGCTTGGGGAGCTGGCCACGCTCAATGCTCTCCCAATACTGAAGGGTATCGTGATGAAGAGCCCATCAACTGATCCGCCCGATCAGATGGATCGAGCGAATCGGGACCTCATCAACTATGCCGCTTATAGGATGGCAGAGACAGGACCAGGTGTCTTGCTCAGGGACAGGTGGTTGCACGGACTCATGCTGAGGACATCTACTATGTCTCAGTACATTTTACTGAACCCTCTTCATTTTTGCATCGTTATGTACTGTAATATCATGAACGCGGTGCAGGAGATACCCAAAATACAAGTACGGCACTTAATGGTGTGCTGTACAGCAAATCCTCTTCCCAGCGGCTCCTGAACAGAGCCACTGGTCTGGAAAACATGGGTGTGGCTCCCAGTCTTGTCATCACCAACGGTTTTCTCCAAAGGTCAGCTACGGTCAGAAACTACGTCGCTGGTTGCTAGTACTGCACTTCAGTATTGACACTACAGACCATAACTGGAAGAGTCGTCTGGAGCTGTTCCAGCTGACTCGCCAGAAGAATCTTGGAAAGATGGTGAATCGCCTGCTGCTGGACTCGGATAACTTCGGACTCTCGGATACCGGTAGCTCACCACTGGAGTCTTCAATAATACCGGCATTTACACGGTTGCCGGTCCCCTTTTGGGCCGAATGTCCACCTTCTGAAGGCGGCGGGCTCAACGTGGAGCACTGGTGCACTCCCCACTAAATCCTCGCGACCGCACGCTCATTCATCCTCCTCAAGTAGTGGTAATGGACGTTGCCAAAATCGTTGATGCCCCGGTGACGTGGCCCTAACTGTCTCGTCGCCATACGCGACGACACGCTCGGCCGGATACCGTACAGCTGGAAAGCACAAAACAGCAAATTCTGAAGTTTGAACGGTATACAGACGGTATTTTCGGTGGCAGTCCCGGCGACGAGCTCCCGTGCGAAGAGACCCATGCCGAATACTCGATCACCTTTCCGGCTACGGGGTTCTGGGGATGCACCCCCAGAATTCTTGGGTACCCACGAACCTAATCAGTTCCATAGTCTTCATCCTAACTTCGTTCTCTACCGGCAATTCACTAATGGTGATCCCATTATGCTCCCCTTGCGACAAATGGAGTTTGGCCCCTTTCATTATTTGATTCCTCATGTGTGCACGAACGCATCAAAATGACGCACCTGCGAGCTGCCCGGCGCTTCTTAGTGCATCAAATGGTGGTGTATTATAGCTCTAATCTGCAACTGCAGTGCGGTAGCACCGTTCGTCTAGAAGAGCATTGGTGATTTACAGTATGAGGCAGAGATTGGAATCACATAATCAACATTTCAGACTAAAATATGCTCATCACTCCGTATCATAGTCTGCATTTCAGAAAACGTCCACCTGATGGCGAATGTCAACGCTCGGCAGTGGCAAGCATTCACAGTCGCCAGCTGTGACGATTCGCCACGTAGGCACAGCGTCATGTGCTGCAGCATAACGGGTTTTGAAGTACAGAACTTGACCGACTCACTCGCCAATCTAGCGACGGATACCCGTCCGGGACTTGTCGACGTGGATATCCATGTTAGCAGTGCCCGTAGTCCCTGAATGGCTGACTCCATCGATCGCCAAGTCGACTTCGTGTTTTCGTCTTTGTCACTGAAGCTTCTTGGTACATCAATTGCGCGACTCCACTACACCATCACCGCCAGTGCATCAGCCAATTCGCTCGGTCCATCTGATCGAGCGGATCAATTGATGGCCTCTTCATGAGGGGACCCAACAATGGGACAGCATGCAATGTGGCCGGCTCCCCACAAAGCAGGGCACGAAAAAAAATCATATAATATGAATGCCAGCCAGCGGGTGTCTCCAGCAATGGACACAGCCTAGCCTCATTCTCAAATCCTCCATCTCCCCATAACATACGCGGTTCCAGAAGCCGATCCCGTACGACAAGGTCAAGTGCGTCGGCAAGTCGCGCCTTACGTTCTACTGGTTGGCGACCCACTTTGCGCCGTTCCAGGTGTACATAGGCTGTGTGCCGCTCCAGGGTGCAAAGCCTGGTGCCGGTGGTGCGTCTACTCCAACGCCGTCTGCTGGAAACGCTACGACGCCTGCCACCGTCAAGCCGTCGCCAGCGGTCACACTCAAGCCGGTCGCTCCTGCTCCTGCTCCGTCCCCTGCTTCTTCCGCCCCAGCGGCCACACCCAAGCCGGTTGCTCCATCTCAAGCTCCAGCTCCAGCCCCTGGTGTGACCCCAGCCTCTTCCGCCCCAGCGGCTTCAAAGGCACCTGCGCCAGCACCCACGCCTGAGCCGGCGGTCGCTCCGGAGGCCAGCCCCAGCAAATGTGGCGTCAAGCGCAGCTAAAGAACGCCTCGTCAGTAGGCCCTCGAGATAACGGTCTTTGTAGTACTTGGTGTTATGTATGAGTTATCGTCAGAACACGTCACTGCTCTTTCATGTCACCTCCGTCTCGTGACTTACCGCTGTCCAAGATACAGTATCATGGGCTGCGTACAGAAATAATCTATAACTACTGTAGCTTGACCAAGTCTCCTCCCACGTTTGACTGTCGTTCATGGAGAGACCCGAGTCGCTGAACATCCGGCCATGCTCCAAGTCGAGCCGAGAACTGCATCTGGATCATCTCATAGCGCGTCACGCTCGAGAAAAGACATCGCACTAGTAGATACTATGTAGTGCTAGTAGAAGCTACTAGGTACATTTATTGCTCGTAATAGACTTCAGCTTCATCATCATCATCGTAGTGCTAGTACCCAGCACGGCTTCTTCTTCTTGGTGTGTGTGTGGCGTATTAGTTGCTTAGAACCCGATAACCTTTCAGCAGGAAGCGCTAGCCTCCTACCGGGAAGACAAGGCTTCTTCTTCTTGAAGTGCAGCAGGAGAGGGCGACCACGTTAGGGCTTGCACTAATCTCTATTTAACAAAATCGTCAGTCAACGCAGACCTGGCAATCATTTCTCAACCGCCCCACGATGGGAACTACTACCTTGTACACAAGAAGTCTGCTACCTGGTGAATCATCACCCCACGCGTTCCTTACGCTGCTCAAGGCCGAGTTTACTCTTCAAGATATCAACTTGTATGCGTACGTCCGATTTTGAGAGGGTTTTCATATTAGATACAGAAACTGGAAGACACTCCAGGTTCCGTTTCTAAAATGAAAACCCTCTCAAAATCGTATCATTTATGGAGGGGGGCAGTACCAGTTGCTCAGGGTGGGTGACATCATCCATCGCCAAGTCGACGTTATTTGGGTCGTGTCCACACTGAACCTACCAGGTACATTAAATGCGCCACTTTTCGTGGCAATGGACTCCAATACACCATTTTCATCAACCATTCGGCTCGATCCATCTGATCGAGTGGATCATTTGATGGAATCGTCGTCGTGACCGACTCTTCAAGGAAACAAGAAAGTCGACCAGAGGTGTCTCCAGCAACTGACTGAGGGTCAGTCTCATTCTCGAATTCTCCATCTATTCTGCATCAAACTATTCTCCCTCTGCTCTACCATGAAGTTCTCTGCTGTCATCGCCTCGACAGCACTGGCAGCGGCCGCCATGCTACCGGAACAGGTCGATGCACATGCGTTCCTGCTGCTGCCCAAAGCCGACATCGTCATCCCCGAAAAAAACTTTTACGCGTACGTCGTGCCTGGCGAAAAGGCACCGCCGTTCTCTGCTTACATCACGGGTGATGCCGAGAAGAACTCGATCGGTTTCACGGCCAACTATAAGAAACTCGCGCCGGCCTCGCTCAAGGAGTTCATTCTGAAGAACCAGGTCCGTGCGACGGGCGACACAAACAAACCCGGCGGTACGCCCGAGTGTGGTTACTCGAACCCGAACGCGCCGCCGCAGCCGTTGCCCGACCACGTCGAGTTTGGCAACTACAACCTGCAGATCTCCGGCGGCTTGCACCCTGGACCATGCGAGGCCTGGTGTGATGACGAGATTGTGATCCCGTTCACCGAGGACTGTCGCACGCGGTTTCAGAAGCCGATCCCGTACGCCAAGGACAAGTGCGTGGGCAAGTCGCGCTTCACGTTCTACTGGTTGGCGACCCACTTCGCACCTTTCCAAGTGTACATTGGCTGTGCGCCACTCCAGGGTGCAAAGCCTGGTGGCGGTGGTGGTTTTTGCCGCCTCTACCGGAAACGCCACAACGCCTGCCACCGTCAAGCCGTCGCCTGCGGCCACACCTAAGCCAGTCGCTCCTGCTCCGGCCTCGAAGCCACCGGCGCCGGCGTCGACGCCCAAGCCGGCTATCGCTCCGGAGGCCAGCCCCAAAAAGTGTGGCGTCAGGCGCAACTAAACAACTCCTCGTCAGTAGATAATGACATTTTTGGTTCTGGGTAGTGCTAGTACTGTGGTGTGAATGTGTCGACGTAAGAACACGCAGCCGCGCTGTCCTTCAAGTTGCATCGGTGAACTTCCCGTCCAATGTATCATATACTGTACAGTATATTATCCGCTAGCTAAGCCTCCTTCACCGACTATTTGGTGTTTGTTAGAGACCCCGATCACTGGATATCCGAACTGCGAGAATACTTCAAGTCCAAGTAGAATCGAGAAATTCATCTATACCACTTATAGCACGTCCATGCCCGAGAGAAGACATCACAGTATCAAATATAATTGCTGGTAGTTTACAGACGTTGTCGCTCAACTCGACGCCTGAATGAACGGCTTACATTAGCCCCCATGATCCTGGAGCGCGAGGAAACAGCCATTCTCTGCTTACATCATGGGTGATGCCGAACGCAACTCTATCCACTTTACGGCCAATTACAAGAATATGGTGCCGCCGGCGGCCAAGGAATTCATCCTGAAGAAGCGCCACGGATGCCAAGGCTGTTTGTACGGTCAAGTGCGGTTACTCTAAACCCGACATCACGCTGTCACTCAAGAAGAGAAACAGAGGGGCCGCCACTACATCGCGAACGTAACCATTACCACCGGACCAGGTCAACTTGAGCGACAGCAAAGGAGTCCGAGTTCATCCCTCGTTGTCGAGCGCGAGCACCGCAAAGAGCGAGAATTACTCTTCCCTTTCGCTTTTCGCCCATTTGGCTGCTCTTCCGGCTTCCTCAGAGCTAAACGAGGTGCATCTATAAAGGGTGCTTGGCGGTCATGCACCCTTTTTCGATACTGTAGGTTGGATCTTGTGAGTATGGAACGTCCAAACAACTGTTCAGACTCCAAGATCGGCTCGATAGATCTTGGATGTTCGATATCACAAGATTGAGGACCGAATTTCACAGCAGCAGATACGATCATCCAAATGAGTGTAGAGTGCCAGGTTAGGAGGCCTCACAATGAGCACGGGGATGAGGCTTTTCACGCTCGAGATCTGGTCGCGGAGGGCTCAGCGTTACTGTAGCGACCTTTGCCATGCCCGTTCTAATCTGAGCGGCCATATTAATAACTCCTCGCACAGCCAAATCTTCAAATCATTTCAAGTCAAGGACAAAGAATATACTCCCGAAGTGACTGAGATTTCGTCGGAGACTTTCGCGTGTTCCATCTGTGGCTGTGGATCCCAACTTCAGGTGCATAGCCGGTCCAATTTCGGTAGATGTATCAAGTTGCACTGTATTTTAGTAAATAGTAAATGGGTCACCTTGACCTGGTCAAGGTTTTTCAGCCGGGAACCCACTATCTATTTTGAAAAGTACAGTGTGCTGAAGCCGAGCATCACCTTGAGTCAGGCACCTCGAGCGACTCCACGGGACGCTCCCTACACAAACTCCTATATGAATACTACTGCTTTCTCTCCAACGGCTGGCTGTCCCGTTGATCTCGTGTCGACCAGCTGTGAGTCAGTTGCCAGTCTACTGAAGTAGCTCACCTGCTTCACCATGGAATGTAGCTGTTGAGTTCGCCATATCCTGCGCCCATTATATAGTAGTTGAGGGTCAGCAACGACCTCGAGTTGTAGATCGATCGCTTTTCATTGTCCAATCTTTTCTCCAGCGGAACAATCGGTACTCAACTCGCTCGTACCATGAAGTTATCTGTCGTTGTCGCCGCCAGCGCCCTCGCGACCGCCGCCTTGCTCGCTGAAGAGGTCGATGCTCACGCATTCCTCATGAAACCAGCCATCCAAATCTCGATCCCGGATAAAAACCTCTGGTCGCATGTCGTTCCCGGCGAGAAGGCGCCGCCTTTCTCGGCGTACACAACTGGTAACGCTGACCGCAACGGCGCTGGCTTCGTCACCAACTACAAGAAGCTCAATCCGCCGTCGCTCAAGGAGTTTATCCTCAAGAACGAAGAGCCTGCCAAGGACGCCAAGCCCGGCGGCACAGCCGAGTGCGCCTACTCGAAGATGGACCAGCCGCCGCTTCCTCTTCCGGACCAGATTGAGTTTGGCAACTACCAACTCAGCAACCGCGCTGGTATTCACCCGGGTCCGTGTGAGGCCTGGTGTGACGACGAGATCGTTGTACCGCTCACGATGGACTGTCGCACGATCCTCTACAAGCCGATTCCGTATGCCAAGGACAAGTGCGTCGGCAAGAAGCGCTTGACGTTTTACTGGCTGGCGACCCACTTTGCGCCGTTCCAGGTGTACATTGGGTGTGCGCCGCTCCAGGGCGCCACCGCCGGCGGTGGAGGTGCCAAGAACAGCACTACGCCGGCGACTGCGCCGAAACCGGCCGCTCCTGCTCCTGCTCCCGCTCCAGCCCCGGCTCCAGCTCCGGTCCCGGCTCCGGCGGCGGGCACGAAGTGCAACGTGAAGAGTAATTGATCTCAGCGGAAGAACCTTACGAGCGAGAAACACTACTATGGAGTTATATGGTTGAGTGGAAATAAATGACGTGATCAAGTGTATTAATCCCTCGTTTGGTTTCGTCGACCCAGACATGCGAAGAACAGCGGATCGACTATGTGTGGAAGCTAACTGGACCCAGTAATTCGTGCCACGACCACAAACCGCTCGATTATTATTGTTATTTATGTCCAACATCGCTGACCTGAGGTCCGAGACCCTAGCTACTACGCAAAAGTTGGAGGGAGAGAACATGTTGGAGCCGTATCTGGTAATGCTGAAAGAATTCTGGATCCAGGTCCACAGAATAGCGGGCCCTTGGGGACGCGAACGAATCGCGTACAGCATTGGGGGTGTCTGGTGGTGCAGATCGTCCGAGTACTAAGGAAAACAGCTGCAAATGTTGCTCTTGAGTTGCTCTCTTCGATATGCGCCCCCAAGCCTCACAAGGCCTTGACGTTTTGAGGTACTGCAGCCGTCCGCGAATGAATCAGACACTTCAAGCACACTACACCACCACTTTGCCACGTTTCAATTTCCGCAAAGCTCGACGGATCGTACATACTCATGACTCACGACCGTCTGTCTAATCGTCTCATCGCGTTCGGAAGTTTGATAATAGAGTGTTTCACGAAGTATAACAACCTGAGAATCCCGATTGGTTACGAGTTACTAGTTCTACGGTATTGATAGTCTCTGTGAACCTGGGTCTCGATTCCCCTCTTTGAAATGCGATGTGGTGTTCTCCAACGACCAGAACGGAAAAGAAAAAAAAGTGGACTGTATTACAACGTATTGCCGTTTCGTTAGAACGATCGTTCGTGGCGGATTGTTGGAATACTGATATCCGTGACCACTTGGACCAGTGACTCTTGGACATGGGTCATGTCCCATGACGGTGTCGTTAAAACACTCAAGCGTACTACACAGTGCATGTTCACGTTGGTAGGGAAATAGACATCCCTACACTCACTCAATCCAAGTGGTATTCTGTCGAGGATACTAGTAGTTGTAAGGCAATCCGTCCGCGATACCACATGTCTTGGAGAAAGAGATCTCGTCCTGTCACAGAATCCAAGAGCTCCAAGAGGCTCCAGTGTCCAGCTCCCGGGTAGGCAAATGGAGGGAGCTGATGCGTCTCTATCCAAATCCGAGTAGCTGTCTGAAGTTTCGTCTCATTCCTAAAACCTCCACCTTGTACACAAGACCAACCAACCTCCTCCTTCCCCCCCATTCCCAACAATGAAGTTCGCCGCCATCGTCGCATCTACCGCTCTCGCAGCCACTGCCATGCTCCCGCAACAGGCTGACGCGCACGCCTTCCTGCTACTGCCCAAGGCTGACATTGTAATCCCGGAAAAGAACTTTTACGCGTACGTCGTGCCCGGCGAAAAGGTGCCACCGTTCTCGTCGTACACGACCGGCGACGCTGAACGCAACTCGATCGGCTTTACGGCGAATTACAAGAAACTCGCCCCGCCGTCGCTCAAGGAGTTCATTCTCAAGAACGAAGTACCGGCCAAGGACGCCAAGGCCGGCGGCACGCCCGAGTGCGGCTACTCGAACCCGAACGAGCCACCGCAGCCGTTGCCCGACCACATTGAGTTTGGCAACTACAACTTGCAGAACCCGTCGGGTCTCCACCCGGGACCGTGTGAGGCCTGGTGTGACGACGAAATTGTGATCCCGTTCACCGAGGACTGTCGCACGCGATTCCAGAAGCCGATTCCGTATGACAAGGCCAAGTGCGTCGGCAAGAAGCGCTTCACGTTCTACTGGTTGGCCACTCACTTTGCGCCATTCCAGGTGTACATTGGTTGTGCGCCGCTCCAGGGCGCTGTCGCTGGTGGTATTAGCGGCGGTAGCGTCGGTGGTGAGGCCAGCAACAACACTGCGCCAACGACTGCGCCAAAGCCGACCGCCCCAGGTCCTACTCCTATGCCTGTGAGCCCGAAGCCTGCCGCATCGGCTCCAGCCAACCCTGCCCCCGTTCCGGCGAACCCGGCCCCGGCGACGGGCGCGAAGTGCAACAAGAAGCGTAACTGATCTGAGATGTGGTGTCTTCGGCCTTACATGGCTGTCTGCAACTGACCTGGCGAGAAGAACCAGTACTGTATACTTGAGTGAGTGAAATATATGACGTGATCGAATGTGTTTATCATCTTGCTGTTGGTTGACACCACTGCCCAATTTGCGGCCAACCCCACAAGGGACTCTCCAGCTTCTTCAATGTTTTTCCAAGGTTCGCCTTCGGGCGACTGTTCACGAGCCACCAGGACCGCTCATTGCGACGATCTTACAGGGAGGTTTGTTGTGGCGTATGGTGATTGCAGCGGCGGGGGTAAATGGTGCGCGATGGGAGACGGCATCAAGGAGCAAGAGGAGCGGAAAGGATCTGTGCGGGACAGATCGCGGGTGCATCGAGACGCAAGGCTGTTGCTGCTCCACGACAAGAAGGCCAAGCGAGACGCCCACTTGAGCAAAGAAGAGCGCGATTCGGCGGTGTCGCTAAATAGTACATGTCGAACACACAAAAGGATGGCGCTTCGACGCACGGCAAGATGCCCGCGAGGGCGACGGTGAGAAGAATGGAAGGACACGGTTCGGCACGCCGGCCGCGTAGAAGGACGGCGCTTCGTCGCACGGTAAAGAGGCGTGAGAAGAACGCGGCGGCTGTCGGCAACGCAACGACACGAAGGCCACGCGTAGGCGAGAGGAGAAGATGGACGAGGCGCTTTGGCGTACGGACGGGGAGGAATGATGGACGGTGTCGATTGCCCACGATACTATGGCCCAGCGGGGGCACATCATTGCATGGAGCGCGTGATGATGATGATGAAACTGAATTCTATTACGCGCAATAAATGTACCTAGTAGCTTCAGAGGGGAAAACTAAGACAGAACAGAGAGGCGACAGTGTCGGCCAGCCACGGGTTGAGGTCAATGCTCAAATGGGCCGTAAGTGTCGCATGCTTAGAGCGTGCCGTAGGATGGAGCACCTGCGAGCTGGTGCGGGTATCCATGGCTAGATTGGCTAAAGAGTCCAGTGGTGCACATCAAGCTGGTCCGCGAGGCGTCGTGCCTGCGAGTATAGACGGAGGAGGCGA
>JAADXL010000930.1:0-14237 GCA_023337755.1 Pythium aristosporum
ATTATCAGCAGGATAGAAAAAAACAGAATCAATTTCGTGTGTTTAATCATTTTATATCCTCCAAAGCTGTGTTTCTCAAGTAATCAAAATTGGATATGAGCTTATTTCCATTCTTCAGTACTATACTTTTTACCTTGCGAGTAATTAGCCGCTGCTTTATTCAAAATATATTGATTATTATCATAGTTAGTTGCTTTCTGGATTCTTTCTGGGCCATATCCTTTATCTGGTGTAAAGTCCTTGGTGTATCTTCTTTGTTCTTTATTTGTATTCCAATATATGGCGCTGTAATATTTATAAGTGTTCCTGTTAGTAACTTCAAATAACGTATTCCAAGTATTGTTATACCAAACTTGCCCCTGCTTAGTAGGGTAACTATATCCCACTTGTGTGGTTGCTGTTGCATACTGTTTAGCATCAATGTTATCTAAGAGTAAATCTACAACATTGTAAATAACATTTCCTATAGTTGTTTTTATAAAATTCCCAATGATCCACATTGCATTATTCTTAATAGTTTCGAATATGCCAGATTTTTTATCCTGTTCTTCAAGTGCCGCATATGATCCGTAAGTGACCAAGTTAACTCTTGTGGCTCCTACACCAGGATTTTCAGCGGTTGGAGAGACGACTGTACTATCATTAATAATTCTTGATTTAGCTACATCTTGGGGATCATTTTTGATAAAGTAGTTGTTATCTTTGGATCGTTGCAAATCTTCATAAGAATTGCTGGGAGAAGTGCTTGATAAATCACTCGGACTCGCAGACACAGTAGTGGATGAAATTTACATAATTAATACTAAAGAAATAAGGGCTTTTTTCAAATTAATTCTTCCTTCCGTATTTGTTTATCAGATTGCTGGGACTAAGCTAAGGGATTTAATGATAGATCATAAATTTACTATGTACTTAAAAATGACAAATAAATTACAATTGTCAAGTCAATTCTTCACTAATTTATAGCCTGTCTAACAATCTGATAACATTGATTATATTTCGTATATGTTTTTTGTAAATAAACCCCTTGGTTTTTTTGTTATTTAAATATTTTTTATTCAATTCCATGAAAGTTATTCAAAATTTAAAAATTAAAATGTGTATTAGAAGGAGCAGTTTTTTTTCAAACTGAACCCGATTGTGGTACGATAGCTGTATCAATAAACTTACATAGAGAGAAAAGGTGACTCATCAGTGAGAGTGGTATCTGGGAGTGCGAAAGGCAGACCGCTGAAGGCTGTTCCTGGCACAGGAACGCGGCCGACCACCGACAAGGTGAAGGAAGCGTTGTTTAGCATGATTGGCCCTTATTTTGAGGGAGGTACAGCATTGGATCTGTTTGCAGGCAGTGGTGGTCTCGGTATCGAGGCACTGAGCCGCGGCATGGACAAGGCTGTTTTTGTTGATTTGGAATCGAAGAGCATTGAAGTGATCCGTGCAAATTTGAAGGCGACCAAGCTGGAAGATCAGGCGGCCATATACCGGAATGATGCCGGTCGTGCATTAAAGGCGCTCTCCAAGCGAAGCACCCAATTCAACCTGGTATTTCTGGACCCGCCCTATCGTATGAAAAATGGGGATGAGTTCATGCTTACAATGCACGAACTGGAGCTGCTTGAACCGGAAGCGACCATCGTGCTTGAATATGAATCCAAATATAGTTACCCTGAGCAATTCGGCCCGTTTGAACAAACGCGCAAGGCATTGTATGGGGAGACAGCTGTATCCATCTATCATTATGCACCTGCTGCAACAACAGAAGATGGAGAACCTAGCACAGCGGAAGAGGAGGCTCCTCATGAGTGAAATGATACATCGTCAAGAACGAATTGCCGTATATCCAGGAAGTTTTGATCCTGTAACTATGGGCCATTTGGACATTATTGCGAGAGCATCGAAGCAGTTTGATCGTGTCATTGTGGCGGTATTAAATAATATGAGCAAAAATCCATTGTTTACGGTGGAAGAACGCAAGAGTCTCATTACGGAAGTCACAAGTCATCTGCCTAATGTGGAAGTGGACAGCTTCCGTGATCTGACGGCAAATTATGTAAGGCAAAAAGAAGCTCAGGTCATTGTCCGCGGCATCCGCTCGGTGACTGATTTTGAATATGAACTGCAGCTGGCTTCGACGAACAGCAAGTTGAACCCGGATGCGGAAACCATTTTTATGATGACCAATCCGAAATATTCTTATTTGAGCTCCAGCATCGTCAAGGAGATTGCTCACTACCACGGCGATGTCACCGACCTGGTCTCACCTGAAGTGGAAGCTGCGCTGCGTCAGAAAATTAGCGAGAAAACCGGCGGTTGAACCAGAATGTCAGCCCCGATAGGCTAATCATGACGGTTAGCAACAATGCCAGACCGATGCAGGCAGCAGGAAAGCCGCTCCATACATGGTCAATGATGTTTGAAGTGTTCATGCCAACCAGGGATTGTTTGGTCAGGAGTGCTGCCAAACCATGGCCTGGATTGGTCTGGAACGTGGCCCAAACCTCGGAGCTGTAACGGCTAAACGGTAACCACAGCAGCAGGCTGATGAAAAAGGCAACCATCGCATGAAGCAGGCGTACTCCGGCAAAGTAGAACATGGACGTTGTGGCAAGTCCGGCTGCTTTCAGTACAGCGGAGACTTGCAGATGAGAGCACAGACCGCCCCAGCCGAGGACGGCTGCAAGCAAAGACATGATGAGAACGGGGGTCAACTGGCTCTGACTCAGGTGATAGGCTCCCAGATGGAGCTCCAGCAGAGCGGGCCAGAGAGCCACTGAAGTACCGGGCGTGATATAGAGGGTGAGCAGCCGAACAAATACGGCAAAAACAATCATATATCCTCCGGTCATCATTAATGTTTGTACAGCTTGGGAGACTGTGTCACCAAGCAGTTTGCCGAACCCGCGTCCATCACGTTCCTGGGCCTCGCGTGCTGCAAGCATCATTTGGGACCACAGACTACGCCGTTTGAATGAAGCAGCGTGGCTCGCAGATGTGAGTTTTTTTGGATCGGAAGCAACCTCATAGCTTTCCGAATCAGCGGGTGAAGAGGCGATACGGGTACTTTTTGATCCCACAGGCAGAAGACGTACCCCGATCATGTTGGCGATCCAGCCACTTACCCAGTGAACTACAAGAAGGAAATATCCGGCAGCAGGCTGGTGGAGAAAAGCAGCACCAATGACAAGGATAATCATTAGTGGATTGGCGTAATGAGCTGTTGATGCCACAATACCCGCCTGTTTGGCGGTAATTTGTCGATCCTGCAGCAAGCGAGATGCGGTATCCACCCCTGCCGGGAAACCGCCGCACATGCCGACAACAATAGCGAGTCCGGCTTTGCCGGGCAGACGGAACCAGCGCTGCATCAATGGCCCAAGTAAGACGCCGAGCGCGTGAGTGAAGCCGAATGCAGTCAACATTTGGGATAACATCAGAAATGGAAGCATCGCCGGAAAGATGATTTTCCACCAAATATCCAGACCCTGAATTGAGGCGTCAAATGCTTCTTTTGGAGATATAACTACTGCAACTACCAGCAATAAAGCTGTGGTACTCAGAAGTACCGTGCGTAATGGTCCAGAGCCCGCAACTTCGCTCTGTATTGTCATTGTTTCACCTCATATGGATAGTGCCGTAATACAACACTCGGCCTTGGATTAGTTGTGGACGGCCGAATGACGTCCGGAGACGGTTCGGCCTTGACCGGATAGGCTACTTTAAACCGCGGCCTATCCGGCCTGTACCATTGTATGCGGAAGCAGGAGAGTGTTAGACTTATAATATTGAAAGATACACAAAGAACGGGGGCTCATGCAATGAATCGGATTCGGAAATCTGGCGGATTCAGAGCTTCGATCTTTGTGATCGTGGTAGCTCTAGTCGTCTATGTTGCGGTGTATATGCCAACGCCATATATTATTTATATGCCTGGCAGCGCCGACGAAGTAAAACCTATGGTTACCGTTAAGGATGGTGATAAGGAAGAACGGGGTGTATTTATGATGACGACAGTGTCGGCAACATACGCCAATGTGTTTTTGCTAGGAACCTCCTTGTTTAATCGAAATGCTCAAGTGGATAAAAAAGAGGATCGGCTGCGCGGCAAAAGTGAAGCGGAATATTCTGCCGAACAGGTCTGGTTCATGAGTGATTCTCAATCCTCGGCAATGGAAGCAGCTTATGAGCAGGCGGGAGTGAAGTACTCCATTGTTCCTGAGCATATTTTTGTATTCGGGCTGTCGGAAGACCCGAAACCGCAGGGAGATATTGAGCCAGGAGACATTATTCTGGGTGTGAACGGAACAGCAACTCCCGATAATACCGTGCTGTCTGCGCAGTTAAAGAACAAAAAGGCCGGAGACACAGTCGAAATGCAATTGGAGCGTGGGGGAGAAACCATCAGCCGCGATGTTCAACTGATTGAAGTGAAAGACAGCAAAACGGGGGAAACTCGCCCGGCACTGGGTGTCATGATCGGAGCGGTTCAAAAGGTGAAAGCGGAAGATCCGGATAAACAGATCTCCTTCACGGATACTCAAGTGGGAGGTCCTTCTGCCGGATTAATGTTCACACTGGAGATTTATAACCAGCTGACCCCCGGGGATCTGACGAAAGGTCACCGGATTGCTGGCACAGGCACCATTACCAAAGAAGGTGTGGTTGGTGCGATCGGTGGCGTTGTGCACAAAATTGTTGCGGCGGACCGGAAAGAAGCGGAGTTTTTCTTTGTGCCGAAGGACAATTATAATGAAGCTGAAGCCAAGGCTGAACAGATTGGCACCAAAATGAAGCTCATTCCGGTCAGCACGGTGGATGATGCGCTGGCTTATCTGAAAACCTTGTCCGTCAAATCATAACATGATCATTCTTACTAAACAGGATGGCTAATAGAAGACTAGAATGATGTGAAATCCCCCTATTGCGGTTATGCCTAATCGGTGCGCAATAGGGGGATTTTGGTTAAATCGATATCGATAACGCATCAATAACGGGATCTGATTACTCAGATCAATATATAGGGATTGCATCAACTCAGGTACCTAGCGAGTGCAACCGTTTGTTGATTGCAAGTCACGCCAATTGAACGGTATGAGGACTTCGAAATCGTTTATGCTCTTTCAGCTATGGATATGACTGAATATAGAGCTAGAGCCTCACAGGTGGCTCATAGTAGTCACTGTACATCATGCGCGTATCGGTGTGTTCACAGGCAAGTGCATATGCTGCCTGAGCTTGTACATCCAACTCCAGTTGTTTATGGACAAAGGTCGATGGTTTCAGCAGAACAGGCAGAGAAGCCGTCTTTTTCATCTGTTTCAAGAGGGCCTGTCCTTGTGAATTGAATCCAAGTACCCGGAGATATCCCGGCCCTTCAGCCAGCTTCTGGGGTGAACACTCAGCCTTAGTATGATTCAGCAACAAATGGGCGAGCATGCGTTGTAGCTTTGTACGTGTATACCGTTTCGTCTTAAGTGCGCTCAGCAGCGCCTCGACTGAAGGCTCCGGTAGCTGAGCGAGCGTGCGGCTCAGCCTGTGTTCGAGTCCTTCCGTGACCTCGGCGATCTGTACCAGCTCGGAGGCACGGCGGGTAGCCGCGATGTGCAACAGCGGCTGCGCAAAGCGCTCCCAGTGCACGGGAGCGCGCCTTTGCTGCCATTCGCGCTGCAGAATGGCAAGGGTCGCCGCCGGCACGTATGGCGCGGCGGCTTCGGGTCCGTCCGCCATCAGCAGGCGGCGGACGGCGGTTGCACTGGCGATCGCCCCCGGCCCGGGCGTCGCCTCATGATACGCGGCACCGGTACGCGCCGCGGTAAAGGGCTTGATCGCGCTGCCCAGCCGTTGCAGCGCGATCATGTAATGCAGCCCAAGTGAATTGTTGGGCTGCCCCAGCAGTGCAGCGGCGTCGTCCGCATCGACGCCGCCAGGCGCCAGTGCTGCCGCCGCACCTGCGTATGCGGCGGGGTAGCTGGCGCCTTCCCGCAGGCGGCGCGCGATGTCCTCGCGCAGCCCTGCGGGCTCCACAGCCAGCACGCGCGCAATGCGCTGCAGGCTGTCCAGGTCACCGGACTCGCTGCCAAAGCAAAGCGAGTCCACAATGCCGGTGCGGTGCAGCAGCGACACCGCACCGAAGGCGAACCACTCGGCCGGTTGTACAGCATAGGCAACCGGCAGTTCGAGAACCAGATCAGCGCCTGCATGCAGCGCCATCTCGGTGCGAGCCCTTTTGCTCACAATGGCGGGTTCACCGCGCTGGAGAAAAGGGCCGCTCATCACGGCCACAACGGCGCTTGCTCCGCTGAGTCGTCTAGCCTCACTCAAATGGTAGACATGCCCGTTATGCAAGGGGTTATATTCAACAATGACGCCTACGGCTTTTATCATTAGAAGTACTCCTTTCGATTGAGATAAAGGGGTATGTATTACATGCTGATGTAGATAAACTTCATCATGCCAGCTGGGTGGGTAACCTCACACAAACATTCGATAACAGTACCCTTAAATTTTAAATATATGCTGTTTCATCCATTCCATCATAGGGGATGACTTGTAGTAGATCAAATCATGCATTCCCTCAGACAACGGAAGAAGGCACGAATCCAACATCAGTAGATGTCAGATTGTGCCTTCAAGCATAGTCAATTTATGTTGTGAATTTTTGCGTCATATCAAAACGTCACGCACTCTCCGGTGAAGGAGAAAGACTGGCCTTGGGTCCAAAAAATTCATAATGGATGTTGTCCGCTGCAACACCGATGGCCTCAAGCTCCGCATACACTGCCCGCATGAACGAAACGGGTCCGCACAGATAATAAGTGGCATCCAGTTCATTAATCACCTGACGAAGCCAGGTCGCATCCAGATAACCTTCCTTATGGAAATACTCGTTTTCTCGATCAGAAGCGGAGGGTTGTGTATAACAATAGTACGCTTTAAGGTTATGGTTACGTTCAGCCAGATGGTTCACATGATCACGGAAAGCATGGGATTGGCCATTCGGACTTGCATGTAAAAATGTAATTGCACGATTATCGTTCAAGTCTGCCAGCGTATTTAACATGCTAATCATGGGCGTTAGCCCGACACCGCCACTTAGGAGCACAACAGGACGTTTATCTTCCGCATTTAGCGTGAAGTCGCCAGCAGGGGCGGATAACTCCACCAGACTGCCTTCTGCGATGTGATCGTGGAGATACGTGGAGATGACTCCTTCAGGACGCTCCATCACAGCACGTTCACGTTTAACGGAAATTCGATAATACGGTTTACCCGGGGCATCGGAAAGGCTATACTGACGAATCTGGGTAAACGCCTGCCCTTCTAGTTGAAGTCGTATACTGATATATTTTCCTGGATCATAGCTGGCAATGGGCAGACCATCCTCCGGAACGAGATAAAAGGAAGTGATGACTTCACTCTCCTGCACTTTCTTGGCAACTTTGAAGGTACGGAATCCTTCCCAGCCACCGCTTTGATTTCCGGCCTCGGTGTACATATCCTGCTCAATACCGATAAAGGCATCTGCAATTACATTGTAGGCTTCACCCCATGCTGTTATAATTTCATCGGTCGCAGCGTCTCCAAGCACATCTTGGATTGCCTGTAGCAGATACGTGCCTACAATCGCATATTGCTCAGGGACAATGCCGAGGCTGCGATGTTTATGTGCAACTTGCCGTACAGCAGGCAGAATGGCGGACAGATTATCAATATGCAGGGCAGCGGTGTATACCATATTGGCCAGTGCGGCTTGCTGCCGTCCCTGCTTCTGGTTAGCATGATTGAAAATATTCAGCAGTTCCGGATGAGCTTTGAACATCGTTTCATAGAAATGGCGTGTTATGGCTTCACCGTGAACTTCAAGAACGGGTACTGTAGATTTGATCACTTTAATCGTGTGCGGACTTAACATGGATATTCCCTCCCGATAATGAATGAAATAATTGAAGAATAAATCAGTGATGGGCTTAGCGTGCTTTTGTTTATAGCAAGTATAGGTAGGGGACTGGGAGCTTCGTGTGATATAGATCACACTAAACATTAACGATGTGTGACCGGGACGGCATGCAAAATGCATGACTTGTAGTTTATCCGGTAGTAAGCCTATAATGGACCAGAGATCGTGTTTGGCTCGGGATCATCATTTTTAAAAATAGGGTGTAAAGTTAAAAGTGTTGACAAACGTCTTGAAAAATCGGTATAATGATTTTTGTTTGTTAAGTCAATTTCATAATACTTTTAGCGATGAATCGTCAGAATACATACAGTCGGGAATATGATGAGTTTCAACAGTCAGGCTTGAACTGTATAACTGTCGTAATGCGTTTGACTTGAATTATGAAATTGGTTTCGTTTGGAGTGATGGGAAATGTTAATGCCATTTCGCAAAGTGGCTACCAGTGATGGTCCCCTGCAGTTTAATGAACAGTGGGATATCAAGGAACTGGTTTCTAACCGACAAGATATCACAGCCGTTACCCCGCTGACCGCGGATTTATCTGCAGAGTTCAGAGAGGGAGACGTTGTGGATGTTCATGGCAAACTGACAGCAGGAGTGGACATGTTGTGCTCCCGGTGTCTTAAGCCGATCAATGAACATTTTCATATTGATTTTCATGAGCAATTCAAGCAGGGAAAACAGCCAGAGGAATTGCACGAAGACGACGATACTTTCTATGTGGATGGAGATAGCGTTGATCTGAAGGGCTATGCTGAGGAAGCTTTTCTGCTGAATCTTCCGTTTATACCGCTATGTAGCGATACATGCAAAGGGTTATGCCCGAAGTGTGGCCATGAGCTGAACGAAGGTGACTGCGGTTGTGATAACCAAGTTATCGATCCGCGGCTTGCAGGGCTCAAGGATTTTTTTAAATGAGCATGATTGAAAATCGAACAGTGTAACAACGGAGTATTTTGCATAAATCAAAAGAGCGACTTTCAATCAGCAAAATAATGGATCGAAATGGTTTAATTCGTCCATATTTTGTTCCCGTGAGCGTATAGATCGAATTATGCAAAATACGAACTACCTGCAAAGGTTTATTTTGATAAGGAGGTGGGAATAATGGCAGTACCTCAACGGAGAACATCCAAGACGCGTCGCGACAAACGTCGCACTCACTTTAAATTGGCAGTACCGGGTATGGTGAAATGTGAACAATGTGGCGAGCTGAAGCTTAGTCACCACGTATGCAAAGTGTGCGGAACGTACAAAGCAAGAGAGATCATCTCTCAATAATAGCTAGACATCAAGTAGCACTTCATTTCGATGAGGTGCTACTTTTTTTAGATCATAGAATTGACAAATGCAGTCACAAGATGCGTGCAGTCTCTCTTTGAAGAAATGTCAGCAGAAGATTTTTGGTGTTCATCCGTCTTGCGATATGGTATGTTAAGGGCTTTGAAGCCAGGCTTTGCAGAGCAGGATTGTTTTTGCCCAGCCAGCCTTTCTTTTTGACACGGGATGAGATATACTATAGTTTAGTACCAGGTTCTAAGATTTGACGTTACATAAACATGAACCATAATTCGTGTGAGAACGACCCTGCTAATCAGGGATGCAACTATAGAAGCAACGTGGAAGAATGTTGAACTGACCGGATGGGACGGTTCCGTAAACGATACAGCGGGGGGTGTCAGGCATCGAACGTGTACCGAAGAGACAGAGGCAGCAGCAGTTGACCAAAATGATCGAAGACAACCCGTTTGTGACGGATCAGGAACTTACACGCCAATTGAAGGTGAGTATTCAGACGATTCGTCTCGACAGACTGGAGCTTGGAATTCCCGAACTTCGGGAGCGGATGAAACTGATGGCAGAGCGTTCGTATGATCAGGTGCGCTCTTTGCCCCTGCATGAGATTATCGGTGATATTGTGGACTTGCAGCTGGACAAGAGTGGGATCTCCCTGTTTGAAATTAAGGAAGAACACGTGTTTTCTAGAACGGGCATTGCTCGGGGACACTATGTTTTTGCGCAGGCCAACTCCCTGGCTGTAGCCGTCATTAACGACGAGATCGCATTGACCGCTTCAGCGGACATTCGTTTTGTTCGTTCGGTTCATTTGGCAGAGAAATGTATTGCAAAGGCATATGTGAGATCGATCCCGGGTCAAAAGGGCAAAGCAAAAGTGGAAGTGTTTACTTATGTTGGTGAAGAAATGGTGTTTCAAGGCAACTTTGTAATCTACCATTCAGGTGGAGAAGACAGCGTAGAAGGAGGTCATTTGGAATGAGAATCGTCATTGATGCCATGGGAGGCGACAATGCACCCGCGTCAACAGTAGAAGGTGCGATTGCTGCCGCTAAGGAATGGGCGGATACCGAGATCGTCCTGATCGGCGATGAAGCCAAGCTGGAACCCCTTCTGAGTCAGTCAGGTGTTAAACCTGTTAACCTGACGGTTCGGCATGCTTCCGAAGTCATCGGTTCGGATGACGAACCGGTCAAAGCTGTCCGTCGCAAGAAGGATGCATCCATGGTGGTGGCAGGTCGCATGCTGAAGGAAGGCGAGGCGGACGCCATGATCTCTGCGGGTAATACTGGAGCGCTGATGACAGCGGGATTGCTCGTGGTAGGACGCATGGAAGGTATTGAACGCCCGGCGCTTGCGCCCATGATTCCAACGATTGATGATGTGGGTGTACTTGCACTCGATCTTGGCGCGAACATGGATGCCAAGCCGGAACACCTTGCACAATATGGACTTATGGGAAGTTTGTATCGGCAGAAAGTACAGGGGATAGAGTCTCCAAGAGTGGGATTGCTCAATGTGGGAACGGAGCCAGGCAAGGGCAATGAGTTGACCAAGCATGCGTATCCTTTATTGGAACAACTCCCGATTCGTTTTGTCGGTAACGTGGAGGCTCGCGATGTACTTACAGGGGCTTGTGATGTGCTAGTATGTGACGGCTTTGCCGGAAATATATTGCTGAAATCGCTGGAAGGCACGGCAGGTGCCATTTTTGCCTTGCTTAAGGAACAATTCTCATCGTCGCTCAAAAGTAAACTGGCTGCTGCTGTGCTCATGCCTGAGCTGCGTGGTCTGAAACGGAAACTGGATTATACCGAGCATGGCGGTGCACCGCTCCTCGGTTTGAGCAGACTTGTGGTGAAAAGTCATGGATCGGCTGATGGCAATGCCATCAAAAATGCTGTGCGCCAGGCACGGATCGCAGTACAGAACCAGCTGGTGGAGAGCATATCTAAGGAAATTAGCGGGAAGTGAGTGACGACATGAATAATAATTTGCGCCCGGTAGGGGTTATCGGTACAGGTAAATATGTACCTGAGAAAATTTTGACAAACAGCGATTTAGAGAAAATGGTAGATACGAATGATGAGTGGATCGTTAGCCGTACGGGAATCAAGGAACGTCACATCGCTGCACCGGATCAGGCGACTTCGGATCTCGCATACGAGGCGGCCATCAAAGCGCTTGAGTCTGCTGGCATGACTGGCAGTGATCTTGATCTGATTATTGTGGCAACCATTACACCGGATTCTTCGTTCCCATCCACTGCTTGTATTTTGCAAGATAAGCTTGGTGCCAAGGGCGCTGCGGCATTTGACTTGTCAGCGGCTTGTTCCGGATTTGTATACGGTTTGGCGACGGCGACGAGCTTCATCCAAAGTGGCATGTACAACAATGCACTTGTTATTGGTGCGGATTGTTTGTCTCGCATTACCGACTATACTGACCGTAACACCTGTGTACTGTTTGGCGATGGCGCAGGAGCGGTTATCGTTGGTGAAGTGCCGGAAGGCCGTGGATTCAAATCATTCGATCTTGGAGCCGAAGGGGCGGGCGGCAGCTTGCTTCAAATGGAAGGCGGCGGTTCACGTCTGCCTGCATCCGTTGAGACGGTTGAAAATAAAAAGCATTATATTTACATGAATGGCCGTGAAGTGTTTAAATTTGCGGTACGGGTTATGGGTACAGCGACAGTCGAAGTACTGCGCAAGGCTGGCCTGGAACGCACAGATGTAGATCTGTTTGTTCCTCACCAAGCCAATATCCGGATTATTCAATCAGCGATGCAACGACTTGAGCTTCCTGAAGAGAAAGTTGTAGTCAACGTTGATAAATATGCTAACACATCAGCAGCTTCGATTCCGCTTGCTCTGGTAGAAGCTGCTGAAGAAGGTCGCATGAAAGCTGGAGATACCGTGCTCATGGTTGGTTTCGGCGGCGGACTGACGTGGGGCGCATCCGTACTCGTTTGGTAAACTTGACAGCTGGGAGAGATGAATTGGATGGGTAAAATAGCATTTGTATTTCCCGGACAGGGATCGCAGGCTGTAGGCATGGCAAAAGACGCGTATGAGTCTGTGCCTGCGGCAACGGAGATATTTCGCATAGCCGATGAAACGCTGGGTTTCTCACTGAGCAATCTTGTATTTGAGGGACCAGAGACCGAGTTGAAACAGACATCGAATACGCAACCGGCTCTGCTGACAGCCAGTATTGCATGGCTTGAGGCTTTTAGAGAAAAAGGAATCCAGCCTGATTATACGGCTGGACATAGTCTGGGTGAATACAGTGCACTGGTCGCGTCGGGCGTTCTTTCGTTCGCGGATGCGGTAAGCATTGTGCGGGCACGCGGGCAATATATGGAACAGGCTGTACCTGGTGGACAAGGTGCGATGGCTGCAGTGTTGGGTGCGGATCGGGAAGCGCTGGGGGTGCTTTGCCGGGACGTATCCGAAAGTGGTCATGCAGTTGAACTTGCGAATATGAACTGTCCGGGACAAATCGTGATTTCCGGTGTGAAAGAGGGGGTAGCTGCTGTCGCTGAACGGGTCAAGGAAGCGGGCGGCAAACGTGCCATTACACTTGAAGTGAGCGGTCCGTTCCACTCTTCCTTAATGAAGGATGCAGCAGACAAGCTGGCCGAGAAACTAAAAACTGTTTCGTTCTCATCCGCAAAGGTCCCTGTAATCGCGAATGTGACTGCAAGACCTGTGGAGGACGGTAAGGTTCAGGATTTGTTGACGGCACAGGTCTATTCTCCGGTTTTATGGGAAGACAGTGTGACATGGCTTATTGAGCAAGGTGTGGACACGTTTATTGAGATTGGATCTGGCAGTGTATTAACCGGTTTGATTAAAAAAACAGATAAAACCGTTAAACTGTACAATGTGAACAGTCTTGAGACGCTCGAAGCAACGGCAGCTGCACTAATTTGATTAAAGATGATTAGATTTGGGGAAAGGAGGAATGATTATGTCTAAACCATTACAAGGCAAAAATGCGCTCGTTACTGGTGCATCCCGTGGTATTGGGCGCAGTATTGCACTCGCTTTGGCCGAGGCTGGCGCCAACGTGGCCGTGAATTATGCGGGCAGTCAAGCGGCAGCTGAGGAAGTAGCGAAAGCCATTCGTGCCAAAGGTGCCGAGGCGATTACGATCCAAGCGAATGTGGGTATGATGGATGAAGCCGAACAAATGGTCAAAGCTACGATTGAAGCGTGGGGCAACGTGGATATTCTTGTCAACAATGCTGGGGTTACCCGTGATAATCTGATCATGCGAATGAAAGAAGAGGAATTCGATCAGGTGATTGAAACCAATCTCAAAGGGGTGTTTAACTGCCTTAAGGCAGTTACCCGTCCAATGATGAAGCAACGGTCTGGAAGAATTATTAATATCTCCTCTGTTGTGGGTGTACTTGGAAATGCTGGACAAGCAAACTATGTTGCTGCAAAGGCAGGGGTCATCGGTTTGACGAAGGCATCTGCACGTGAGCTTGCCTCCCGCGGTATCACAGTCAACTGTGTTGCACCAGGATTTATTGAAACCGATATGACGAAAGAATTGTCCCAGGAGCTGGTGAACGGCATGCTGAGCGGTATTCCGTTGTCCCGTCTGGGTCAGCCGGATGAAATCGCCGGAGTTGTCACGTTCCTGGCTTCAGAAGCTTCATCTTATATGACAGGGCAGACACTGCATGTTGATGGCGGCATGTACATGTAATTCTTCCCGGACTTGAACAATAGTCGGGGAACAGGCGCTGGACGATCCGAAATGCCGGAAAAAGGCCGGATTCCCCGGCCGGGAGCCGCATATGTCTTCTATGGCATTTTGCCTGCGATTCTCGTATAATACCAAGGAGGAGGTGAACCGGATGTCCGATGTATTGGAGCGTGTAAAACGCATCGTCGTCGACCGCTTGGGCGCAGACGAAGCTGAAGTTACACTTGAAGCATCTTTCAAAGAAGATTTGGGTGCTGATTCTTTG
>JAADXL010000931.1:0-14226 GCA_023337755.1 Pythium aristosporum
AAAATGGAGCGTCCGGGTTTGGCGTTCGCTTCGAACATCCATACATCTTCCTCCTGATCAATGCCCAGATCAAAGCCAATCTCACCAATCAGATGCTGGTGCTGGGTTTCAATCGCCTGGGCCAGTGTAATAGCGACAGATTTGGCATGCTGAAGCACTTCTCCAGAGCGGTCACCAAAGTTACGTTTGAGTGCCTGCTCAGGGGTCATCAGGGAGCCACCGTTTTTGATATGTGTGGTTACACTGCCGCGACCAGCTTTTTTGGCGCCGATGCCAACAACCACCCATTGATTGTTGCCATTCTTGTGCATGTGAAAACGAAAATCAATGGGGCATTCGTCAATCTCAATCAGCCGAATGCCTTGCTGAACGACATAACCGCGAAGCTGTTTCCCATGTCTGCCTTGAAGCATGCGCATCAGGCTGTTAAATGAGCCGAAGCGGAGCAAGGCGTTGCCGCCTTTTTTGCGATAACGGGCGAAGTATCCACGTTTGGGTGAATAGGTCAACCGGTAGATACCATTGCCCAGACTGCCTGCTGTTGGCTTATAGTAGACAAACTGATGGCGCTCCAGCATCTCTTTCATCTGTTCTACCGACGGATTGGTGATGGATTCAGGAATATATTTCCCTGCAGCCAGGTCATTCTCGAGCAAATTGTAGATATCTGATTTGTTAAAGAAACTCCAGTTGAAGAACGGGATTTTGCGCCGGATGAATCGCTCCCTCAGTTGGTTGATCGCTGGTGAAAAGTCTGAGCGGCGGCTGGGCAGTCGGTTGTATACGACATCTGGCAGAGGTACCGTTTTCCGGCTGAAGCTCCCGTTATCGTTAAGGAAAAAACCGGATACCGTTTCATTCTGCCAGTTAATATCTTTGGGAGTAAACGCATAAATATAGGATTTGCGACTGCCTTCGCGGAGCAACTGTTTAATGAAACCCGTACGGGAACCGAAAGGGTTACCATTCGAAGCAGGCCCATCAGACAGTACGCCGATCAGTGGGCCCAACTGGACTTCATCATTCTGCAGGTTGCGGAGGTAGATGCTGCCCCGTTTCGGAACATTCATCAGATTACGTATGCCTGAGGCGAGATAGAGATGTTTACCTGCCTTTTTGATCGGTTTGATGGTTGCGGGTACCCGGTCACGTCCAAACCGCAGATGTATCGTTTTTTTGCCGGATAGATTGAGGCTTTTCATTAACGCGTTGGATACATAAACCACTTTATCAGGCTGCTGTGTGAAATGCAGATTGCAAAAGGTCAAACTCATGATTTATCCTCCTATCCTGAAAAAATCCTTCGGCTCCATGGCAAGCAGGGCGATCCGGGCCTCAGCCGCCGTGAATCGGGATGGGTTTCAGGCCAGCTGTGCTGGATGTATTCGGCATTTTCAATGGACGCATCACGTCCGTTAGAACATGTTGTTGCAGCAAATAACGGGCATAGGCAAGCGGCCGGGTGTAGGTTAGAGCGTACATGCGTCGGTCACCTGCTTCTGCGAATGAGGAGCGTCCCGGTCTTGAATTGACTTCGAGCAGCCAAAGCCGGCCCTGTACATCCGCTCCGAAATCAAGGCCCAATTCGGCCAGCCTTCCAAAACGGCTTTCCAATAGGGTAGGGATGAGAGCAGCAGCCTGCCTGATCTCCTCCAGTAGAGCGTTGGTATGAATGCTTCCGTATCGTTCCAGCAGATAGGGTTGCACAGGGTGGGCCTTCCCCCCTCCATGCAAATTGGAAGTGAGTGAACCTGCAGGTCCTTCCCGTACCATGCATCCGGTTAGAGACCAACGTCCTTGCCCATTTTTTTGCACCAAGGCCCTGATGTCGAACGGCCGTCCATGATGACTCAGCTCCAGATAAGGTTGCATGATCATCTTTTTTTCGGTCTTGTGTAAATCCAACCAAGCAGATACGTCCTGGGGACGATCAAATGTACGATGAATCAATTCATTGCGTGTATTTCTTCCCTCCATAATCCAGGGGGAATGGTGATCTCCGCGATAAAGGCGAAAGGTATCTTTACCATGAGTGCCCGATACAGGTTTGAAGAAAATGCCTTTGGGCCATTGCTCGAGCCATCGTTGCCACAAGGTATCTGATTGAAGCACTGTCGTGGGTGCAAGAAGCGAACGCAGTCTGTCATCACTAGACAAGGCGCGGTGTACCTTCCATTTACCGGGCAAGGAAGCAGACCAGTAAACGCGATGATGTCTGCCCCTGGAAGGAACAAGTTCCTGAAGCTGTTGTCTGAATTTCCTTGGGAGCGGCAGCAGACAGCGGTCCATGAACAGATCCACTGCAGGGAGTGGAACGATGATCCATTGTCCTCTATCGTATGCATAACCCTGCTTCAGCCGGGATACATGGGGATCATTGGATACCGCCAGCACAATGATATTTAGGTCGTATCGGTGACTTTCCAGACTGAGACGACGACAGAAGAGTTCATCCGCGAAAGGAGGCGAGCCTTCTGTTGCCCGGACCAGGATGGCTACCGTTTTTGTCTGATCTTGTGGGAACATCGTTCTGCACCTCCTTTAATGGGTGACTCTTCAGAATCCAGCGAGAAAGGTAGAGTATTCCAGCATCGCCTTGACCGAAGGTCGGATTTTGCTCTCGCTAAGCGGCGTATTATCGTTCTTGGATGGCTTGGAATTGACTTCGAGCAACCAGACCCTCCCCGAAGTATCCAAGGCCAGGTCGATGCCGAGTTCACCAAAATGGGCGGGGATGGCTCCCTCAATGCCTTTGGCGATATCCAGCGCAGCCGTATGCAGACCTGCATACGCCGAAGCTTTGGCTGACCCGGACAACTGGGTTTTGGCTACAGCTTCCTTGACGGTACTGAGACTTCCACCCCGTGCCAGATTGGATACGTAGTGGCTGCCCCCTGCAATGCGTGCGACGATGGAAGTAACACTCCATTTGCCCGTACGGTTTTTTTGCACAAGCGCACGGAAATCTACAGGTCTGCCGCTATTATCGATAAGGGTCAGACCCTGTTGGATCTGGTAACGCGTTGTTTTCATTTTCCCTGACAGACTGGCATACAGTTTATCCAGAGAAGCATACGTTTGTTTGCGGGTACCTCCAACGCCAGTGGCGAGGGTAAGGAAGCTTCCGTCGCTTTGACGGGAGACCCGGATGATCCCTTTGCCAAGAGACCCGCGAACCGGCTTTAGAAAGACAACCGGATATCGGTTGCACATGGTTTTGAGCGTGGCGGAAGCTTTGAGCAAATGCGATTCGGGAAGGACTCTCTTCAGCGTCGTAATGGACTTTAGGGCATCGAATACTTCGTTTTTGTCCAGAAATTTTTCGTTGAAGGTTTGTGTACCGTAGAGCGATTTTACTTCTTTCATGAAATGCTGTACGCTAGGTTTGTTCTCAAGCTTACGGGACGTCAGCCGGTTATTGACGACGTCTGCTATAGGCAGAACGGTCTTTTTCCAGCCGTCATCATACACCCAGCCTTTCATATAACCCGTTACCGCTCCAATATCCTCCGGTGTGAAAAAGGATACATAGGCGCCCTTCTTCCGGCAGGCGTTCACCAGTTCTTGACAAAACATCGTGATGGAGCCAAAGGGCCGATCGGGCTGATCGGGGTAATCCTGGCTGACCAATACACTGATGTAGGGTCCAAGACGCAGCGTACGGCTGGCTGAACGATAAGATATGCTCAGGACCGAACGGGGAACAAGGCCGGTCTTGCTGGCTACCGTTTGATTGATGCGCAGACCGTCATACCTGGGAACAGGGATGACAGTGACTTCACGGCGGAAAGAGCCGAATTGTAGCTGAAGCGGCCTTCCCGAAGGGATTTTAAGCGCCTTGAGCAGCCCTTCACCCAGCATGATGACGTCGTCCTGCAGGATGCCCGAGCCGGTAACCTGAATCGTTACTTTTTTAGTGGACATCACGGATCTCCTTCCGGGCGGCAACTTGATGTCTGATCTCGAAGTTGAACGGCATCTGAACATGGCATGTGCTTCATCATATGAGGACATATAACCCTTGGTGATTGACCCATTTGGATTAAATGCATTTGATAGCCGGCAGGTGATTAGTTGCCTGTTCGAGCCAACTTTGTTTGATGGAAGTGAAATGCGTGTATTAACACGGGTGAACGTTGCGCTGAGAATTCAATGAATGACAAAAATGACAACCCAATTTCGAGGAGGAATTATAGTGAACATTTACGACAAAGCGAATGACTTGGCCAAAGCCCTGAGAGAAAGCAGCGAGGTGGAAGAAATTACTTCTGCGATGAAGCTGATCGAAGTGGACCCGGAAGCAAAAGCGATGCTGGATAACTTCCGTGATCAACAGATGGAACTGCAACAACGTATGATGAGTGGGGATATGCCTGCTCCGGATGAGATGGAGAAAATGGAGAAATTATTTGAAGTTCTGAGTCTGAACCTGAACATCCGTCGTCTGTTTGATGCTGAGCGTCGTCTGAGTGTCATTATCGAAGACGTGAACAAAATTATTGCAGACAGCCTGGGTCATCTGTATGGTGGCGCTGAAGCTTAGACCCCTGTCCCGATTATTTGCCTGAACCTTTCATATTACCGCATTCTCGTTCATAGACTAGACATATAGAGTCGATCAAGAACGAAGGAGCTGTGAATGGTGAAAAGGATAAAAAAGGCAAAACATGTGATCTATCTGCTTATTGCGCTTTCTATGCTGGTTATCGCGCTGCCGCGGATTTCGTTCGCCGGTGGAATGGACTGGGTTAACATTTTTGGCATCGTCTGGGTGCTGTTCTCGCTATTAATCGTTGGTGCACATCTTCATTTTATTCTAGGTGTGGATGAAGAGAAGAAGCGTGCGCTGGAAGCCGTTCGGCGGGCGAAACTGCGGCAATGGGAGATGAAACTGCTGGACAAGCAGGAGCAGAGCAAGTCTGTATAAGGTTTGGTAGCAAGGCCGGATTCCCTTTCGCGTAAAAGGGACCGGCCTTTTTTTTAATATCGTTCAATCGATGTGTTGTTTGTCATGATCGACTTGGTGTGATTCTTCGTCAGAAAGAGATGTGGAGTGGGGTTATTTTCCTAAGGCCGTGCTATAATAGATACAGAATAGTACAGATGCATCTTCGGGGGTGGTACAGATGGACGGGCAGGAAGAAAACGTGACGAAGCACGAACAGCTGCTTCAACATATTGAACAACTGAAGGTAGGCAGTAAAATATCGGTGCGCGGACTGGCACGGGAGCTGGGGGTAAGCGAAGGGACAGCATATCGTGCGGTAAAAGAGGCAGAGAACTTTGGCCTGGTCGTGACCAAGGAACGAATCGGGACGGTGCGGATCGAGAAAAGACCCCGCGGCATGACAGAGCAGCTGACTTTTGCCGATGTGGTAACCATCGTTGAAGGCCATGTATTAGGCGGAAGTGACGGGCTGGCCAAACCACTTCACAAGTATGTGATCGGTGCGATGAAAGAGGAGGCGATGGCCCGTTACATTGACGCGGGAAGTCTGCTCATTGTTGGGAACCGGGACAATGCGCATTCCCTAGCCCTTGAACAGGGCGCAGGCGTTTTAATTACAGGCGGCTTTGGTACAAGCCGTGAAGTGAGAGTGATGGCTGACGAGTTGGGGCTGCCCATCATTTCTTCGAGACATGATACGTTTACGGTAGCTTCGATGATTAACAGGGCGATCTTCGATCGACTGATTAAGAAAAAAATTATGCTCGTTGAAGACATCATCGGTCAGAAACCCCGCCTTCAGGTGATGAAGGTGACCAGTTCAGCCGCTGATTTCCACCTGCTGGTTGCCGAAACGGGAGAACATCGCTTCCCTGTAGTAGATGAATGGAACCGGGTTATCGGTATTGTTAGTCTAAAAGATGTCAGCGAATTAAAAGAAGATCAGAGTATTGAGAAGTGTGTTGTACGCCGCCCGATTACGGCTTCGCTGCAAACCTCTCTGGCCTCAGCTGCCCAGATCATGACGTGGGAGGGCATTGACTTTCTGCCCATTGTGGATCGGAACCGCAAACTGATTGCATCCGTCACACGCAAGGAAGTGCTGCAGGCCATGCGTGATGCACAGAAGCAGCCACAGCTTGGAGAAACGTTTGATCATCTGATCTGGAACGGGTTCGCTGAAGAGCGCGGAGAGCAGAACGAATTGTTTTTCCATGGATTTATCATCCCGCAGATGGCGACAGACCTCGGCACCATCTCTGAAGGTGTTCTGCTGAATGTGATGACACAGGCGGGACGGCGTGCAGCCTGGGATGTTACTGGGAACGACCATGTGGTGGATAATGTGACGACGTATTTTGTGCGTCCGGTGCAGATTGAAGATCAGATTCTGGTTCGTCCCATTATTCTGGAGACGAGTCGTCGGACTTGCAAAATGGATATTGTCATTACTCGTGATGGGAATATTGTATGCAAAGCGGTGATGACCCTGCAGTCCATTGACCATGCTTAGAAACGCAAGTGATCTTTGGTCCAGAAAACAGCATGAGTTTCAGAGAAAAAAAAGAGAGTACCCTCTGATCGAAACAGCGACTGTGCCCCGAAGTCAACGAGGGTCAGGCTTGTCTGATAGATGAGGAATACTCTCTTTTTGGCGCAATGATACCCGTTGAAGCTTCAGGCAGATTGCCCGGATGTCTTTCCAGTTCCATCACCTGCACGATGCTGAAGCCGGGCATAATAACTACGGTTACGTATACCAGCGAACAGATTGTACGCTCCCATAATCAGAAATAGCGCTTCCACAACGACAGATAGCGTGGAACCGGTAAAGACAAACATCAGGATGAGGGCAAGAATAATCAGCATGCTACCCATCCAGATGTTGGTCCATGAGCGATAAAGGCCTATGGCGATGGGGTCAGTGGTCCTGCGCGAACGAATGCTGTTTAGAGCTGAAAAGACCATGGCAAGGGCAAAGATGGCGATCAGGGCATATTTGAGTACATCGATAAACACGAAGACGCAGCTCCTTTTCTGGAAAGCATTTACTGCCTTTATTGTACCATGCAGGCGTATGCAAAGGCAGTTTTTTTCTGCTTTCAACTGGTTGCTACGCGGGAACGTACATCCGAATCTGAACCCAAACCTGCAGCACGCCTTCCATCACCAGCATGGTTTTTACCTGGACGGTATATTCCTTTTCCCTGACCGTGTACACTTTCTGGTTCAGCATGATTCGCGTCATTTTGCTGTACTCGTCGATATTAAAGACGTCCCGGCCCCGGAGAACCTCAAGTTCGTCTCCCAGTTTTTGCAACATCACTTTCAGTGAGGCCTCGTCCGGACCCTTGTCGGAATCCTCTGCACGGACTTTAATCTCCTTAATGACGGTTTGGCGTTTACTATATTTTTTCAGCGTTTTAATATCCTCCTCATTCTGATGCAGTTGAAGCTGCAACTCCTGATTGGTGAGCCACAACTCGTTGTAACTCAAGTGAAATACCCCGTTGTATACGATACAACCGGCGATCATACCCAGTACAAAGACAGCGGTCATGCGCATAAGCGGGCGGTAACGGGAAAAAGGCGGAACCCTCATGGGTGCTGTCCTGGAGTCATGTTAACCCCGCCCTCCACCACAGACCCATTTCACCAGCTCGGTACCCATATGGGCGCCCATAAAAGCGGATATCAGGTACAGAATTTGTTTGACCGCTGGAGAAAGATTGCCGTCCAGCACGTTACTTTCGATCACCCTCATCGGATCGATCGTACCACCAACGGCCGCAGCGAGCGCCCAAATTTTTATTTTTCCGGCGACATCAAGCATCGTCTGTGTCGGAGGCTGGAGAGAGACCACGGCTCCTATACCTCCAATCATCGCGCCGCCCAGCACGATCCCAAACGCAATGAAGAAATCAAGAATGGCTTTGGACAAAAATGTGCTCATCCGGCAACACCCCTTTCAGACCCCAGCAGCACACCTCCTGTCTTTGGTCCGTAACAGGGGGAGCGGCTTGTACTTCTATTGTATGGGCGTGCCCCCAAACGTTATGATAAAATAGAATAATAAAGCATTCTTTCTTTATAAGATGAATCTATATTTTCATTCATTTATTGATATAAGAGCATTTTGAAAAATGCGGATAGAACATAGATAGTGCAGCGACTAATCACAAGCTTGGTGCTGTATTTATCCACGGCGAAAGGAAGAAAAAACATGAGTTCTTTTGTGCATTTGCACGTTCACAGTGAATATAGCTTGCTGGACGGCGCTGCGCGTATACCGGATCTCGTGAATAAGGCCGCAGATCTTGGAATGACTACGCTCGCGCTGACCGACCACGGTGTGATGTATGGAGCTATTCCCTTTTATAAAGCATGTATGGAGCGGGGTATCAAGCCGATCATCGGGTGTGAGGCTTATATGACTGCAGGGTCTCGCAAGGAGCGGGGAAGCCGCAAGGATCAACCGATCCATCATCTGATTTTGCTGGCCAAAAATATGACGGGTTATCGCAATCTGATGAAACTGTGCTCGATTGGACATTTGGAAGGCTTCCATTACAAACCACGTATTGATATGGAGAGTCTTGCTGCCCATCACGAGGGTATTATCTGTCTAAGTGCTTGTCTGGGTGGCGAGGTTCCCCAGCATTTGCTGCATGGACGAGAGGAAGAAGCACGCCGTGCGGCGCTCCGTTACAAAAATATCTTTGGTCCCGATTTCTATCTGGAATTGCAGGATCACGGGCTATCTGAGCAAAAAAGAGTGAACCCCCAGCTGATTCGTCTCGCAGCAGAACTTGATATTCCGCTGGTTGCCACGAATGATGCCCATTACCTGTCAGAAGAGGATGCCGAGCTTCAGGATGTATTGATCTGCATCGGAACAGGGAAAACGGTAGATGATGAGAATCGGCTGCGCATCGGAACCAATCAGCTCTATCTCAAGAGTGAACAAGAGATGGCTCGATTGTTCCCCCATGTGCCCGAAGCATTGGAGAACACCATTCGCATCGCGGAGTCGTGTGAGTTGCAGCTGGAATTCGGCAAATCGATTTTGCCGGAGTACCGCCCCCTTCCCGAGGGCCAGAGTCCGTCTGCATATTTGCGTCAGCTGTGCGAAGAGGGAATGGAAGACCGCTATGCCGATTCATCACGTTGGACGGACACGGAGCTTAGAGCCGAACTTGAACAGCGACTGGATTACGAGCTTCGGGTTATCGACAGTATGGGATTCTCGGATTATTTTCTGATTGTATGGGATTTTATCGCCTATGCCCATAGGCAGGGAATTGTTACCGGTCCAGGCCGGGGGTCCTCGGCGGGAAGTCTCGTTGCCTATACCCTGCACATTACGGATGTTGATCCAATGAAGTATAACCTGCTGTTCGAGCGATTTCTGAATCCGGAACGGATCTCCATGCCGGATATCGATATCGACTTCAGTGATGAACGACGGGATGAAGTCATTGACTATGTTGCGCAAAAATATGGCAAAGCCCATGTCGCCCAGATTATTACGTTTGGTACGATGGCTGCCCGTGCAGCAGTTCGAGACGTCGGACGTGCATTGAATGTGCCTTATGGCGAGGTGGACAAGGCAGCGAAGCTGATTCCTGCACAGCTCGGCATTAACATTCAGAGGGCCATGGAAGCCACACCTGAACTGAAGGCTCTGTATGAGACCAAGCCGAAAACGCGTGAATTGCTCGATATGGCCATGAAGGTGGAGGGCATGCCCCGTCATGCTTCCACGCATGCTGCAGGGGTTGTCATCTCCCGTGATCCGCTGACGGATGCCGTTCCGCTTCAGGAGGGCAGCGAGGGAACAGCCTTAACGCAATATTCCATGGAAAACCTGGAATCCATTGGTTTGCTCAAAATGGACTTTCTCGGCCTGCGAACCCTCTCGATTATTGAACGCTGCCTGCGCTGGATTGGCGAAAACGGTGACGTTCCGGATTTCCGTCATATTCCAGATGACGATGCACTCACGTATGAGATGCTTGGCCGAGGCGACACCATGGGCATATTCCAGCTGGAATCCGCCGGGGTGCGCCGAGTCCTGAAAGAGTTGAAGCCAAGTGTGTTTGAAGATGTGATCTCCGTATTGGCCTTGTATCGTCCAGGTCCGATGGAATTCATCTCCAAATACATTCAGGGCAAGCATGGACAGATCGAAGTGGATTATCCTCATGATGATCTGGAATCCATTCTCAAGGATACGTACGGCATCATTGTATATCAGGAACAAATTATGCAGATTGCTTCCCGGATGGCAGGGTTCTCCCTCGGTGAAGCGGATTTGCTCCGCAGAGCGGTATCCAAGAAAAAAAGGGAAGTTCTGGATCTGGAACGCGGCCACTTTGTTCAGGGCAGCCTCAAACAAGGATATAGCGAAGCAGAGGCAGACCTGGTCTATGACATGATCGTCAAGTTTGCCAACTACGGTTTCCCGCGTGCTCATGCCGCTGCGTATGGCGTGCTGGCTTTCCAGACGGCTTATCTGAAGGCGCATTATCCCGTTCATTTTATGGCATCCATGTTAACGGCCGTGATGGGCAGTCACCGAAAAGTGGCGGAGTACGTTGTGGAATGCCGGCGTATGGAGATTGAAGTACTTCCGCCGGATGTGAATGAGAGCGGCATTCTGTTTACACCTGTGCTTGAAATATCCAGCCGCACGGGAGACGGTCAATCGGCTGGATCCAATGGATCAGCGGGAGAACAGGGTGAGAACGGTAACGGAAATCCCCTGGGAGAACAATTTGAGCCCGATGATCGTCATTATTCCGGACAAGCGGAGTATGGTGAAGCGCCTCTGCCGGATGACCCAGGCCCTTCACCAGAAGAAGACGGTAACGCATATGAGTGGCAGGCAGCGACGACTGTACCTGAGCAATCTGAGGATCGCACTAGTTCGGGAGTGGTGACCGTTTCTACAGCAGAAAGGCTGCATAGCAATGAAGGGAAAGACTCCGCGCACACTGAGCAGAGTGAATTGTCTTCAGTCCAGGAGACAGATGCATTGTCTGATCAGAATTCGGATGCGGACAAAGCAACCGGGGCGATACGATTCGGTCTGGCTGCGGTGAAAAATGTCGGTACCCAGGCGATGGAGAGTATCATGATCGTTCGGCAGGAACGACCATTCGACAGTTTGCTCGATTTTTGTCGTCGTGTCGATTTGCGTGTATGCAACAAACGTGTGATTGAATCGCTGATTCAGGCGGGGGCGTTTGACACCTTGCCAGGGCACCGTGCCCAATTGCTGGCGATGCTGGATGAGACCGTGGAAGCGGCGCTGAAATGGCGGAAAGAGCGTGAGGATCTGCAAATTCAATTATTCGATTTCGTCGAGACGCCAAACTGGGAGATTGAATATCCCGCAATTCCGCCATATTCTGCGGGTCAGCAGTTAGAACTGGAGCGTGAACTGTTAGGCTTGTATCTATCCGGTCATCCATTGGATGATTATGAGGATGTGCTCGAATCCAGCGGGGCAGACCGGATTATGGAACTGACGGAAGCGGCCGACGACACAATGGCCGTCGCAGCCGGGATGGTCGTGTCTGTGAAGTCGATTACGACGAAACAAGGCAAGGCGATGGCGTTCATGGAGCTGGAAGACCAGATTGAACGCTGTGAAGTGGTTCTCTTTCCCGAAGTATGGCGGCGCAGCCAGCAGCATGTCGGGAAAGGTGAACTGCTCGTCGTGCGAGGGAAGGTGCAGCAGCAGGACGAAGGGTTTAAGCTGCTGGCTGAGGAAGTGGTGCCGTTGTCACCGGCGGCACTGGAACAGCAGCTGCGCAGCCGTGAGCGGCGCGGCAAGCCCGGCAGCGGCAGTGCTTCGCGCCCGGCGGCTCCGCCACGGCAAGCAGCCGGCGCTGGCGCCGGAGCGCAGCGCAGCAGCGGAAGCCAGGGTCCGGCAGTGACGCGCAGCGGTGCGGCAGGACCTGGGGCGGCCAGTTCGGCCGGTTCCCCGGCGCGCAGGGCCGCTGGCGGCACGGAGCAGAGCCGTGGGCCACAGGCGGTGGAGCAGCGGGTGTTCGTGAAGATTACCCCGCAGGCGGAGAAGCAGGAGCTTCTAACCCGTCTGAGGCAGATGCTTCAAGAACATCCGGGTCCTGTGGCGACGGTACTCTTCTACGAGCAGCAGCAGAAGCTGCTTGCGTTGAGTGACGCGTACCGGATTAAACCCTCGCCTGCCCTGTTCTCCCAGATGGAGAACATGCTGGGTGAGGGTACAGTCAAAATAAAATAAAGGTCAACTAATGGTCTTGAAATGATCTGCTAACCTGTTCGGGCAAATGGCCGGACAGGTTTTTTGTATTTATTTTACCAATTACAACTGGTGTGCCGGGGGAGGAGAAGAGCGTGAAAGGGAATATGCAATATGTGAATAAATTTACATATATTACGTGATGAGTAGACTGCCAAGTTCTACTATTCATTCCTCACTTTTTATGAACATTTTGCGAGTTTGCCGCATACACTTGAGAACACCGTAGGACCTGGGGGTCCTCGGGGAGCGATGCGGGAGGTCGAGATATGTCATATGAAATCGTAGAAGCCATGCTGGCCCGGCGGGGTGTACAGATTGATGCAATCGCGGAAATTGTATATCGTCTGCAAAAAGGGTACCACCCGGAACTGACTATGGATGATTGTGTCACCAGCGTAAAATCGGTACTGCAGAAACGTGAGGTGCAATATACGCTATATACCGGTATAGCCCTTGACGAACTTGCGGAAAAACGCCTTTTGCCGCAACCTTTGCAGGCTATTATGGAGGCGGATGAATCCCTGTATGGAGTGGACGAGACTCTTGCCCTTGGCATTACCCATGTATATGGTATGATCGGTTTAACCAGCTTTGGTTACCTGGATAAAGAAAAGATAGGTGTCATTCATGACCTGAATGAGGCAGGACCGGCCATACATGTTTTTCTGGACGACCTGGTTGCCGGGCTCGCCGCGGCCGCTTCTGCCCGAATTGCTCACAAAAACATTAAAGCTAAGAAATATCCATCGGATATTTGATTCCCTCATTTGTTGTTTCCATTATTTTTCTGTCTTTGGCTTGTTCAATTGAAGGTCACCAAGGGCGGCTGTAGCTGCCCTGAGGGGCCTGGGATTCCTTTTTAAGAGAGGAATACCCAAGAACATTGTATCAACCATATCGGTTATCCTCGTGGGACAAATGTCCCTCTAGATCCTGATTTCTCCCCAAAGGTCCCGAACCCTTCCTTGCAGAAAAAAAGTGAGGTATGTTATCATTAGTCCAATATACGGGCTCTGAACATTAGCTTAGGGGGCGGACATGGCATGTGGACGGTGATTTACATTGCACCGACAGCAAAGGTTGCGGACAAGATCAAGACCAAGCTTTCGGAAGAAGGTTTTCTGGTACAGACCCGTCCCATCAGTTTATCCAAGCAGCAATTTGAGATTCGCGTCCCTTCAGGGGAATTGGAAGAGGTTCAGGAAGTGCTGAATTCGATTCTGCATTCCTGATTCCTTCGATAGACGTGCCTTGGCAGAGGAAGAAGTACCATCGGTACATAAGGGACTGACCGCGCAAGCGGAAAGAGGAATCGACTTGCATGTATTGTATGCTGCTGTCCTTCCTTCTTTTTTTGTTAGGACAAGGACCGACCAGGTTGCTCCCAGAGACCCTACCAAGACAGATTCAAGCATCGGCGCAACAATCTTTCGGTTATTGCAGGTAACATCAATCGTGCTGACAGAAGCCGCTGATCCTTGCCTGATACCGGCGGATTTTTTTGTTGTGAATGCTGGACAAGGCCCATGGCAGCGTATGGGTCGTAAGCGGTTTACCGCAGCGCGCGGGTGAAGTTGCTACAAGCAACGGACTGCAGGTTGCGACCATCAAATCAACGGCTGGAGAGGTGTAGTTGTGTTCAAAGATATATTCCAAAAAAAACGGAAGTACGCTACCATACCTTCCGAGCGTGCGCTTCGTGGCGAAGGTCAGGAAGCTGGAGAACGTCCAAAACGTGAAATACCTGAAGGGCTTATGAACAAGTGCAGCAAATGCGGCACGATTCAATATAGCAAGGAATTAGAGAAAAATCTGAAAGTATGTCCATCCTGTGGCTATCACATGCGCTTGAACGCAATGGAACGCATTGCCATGGTTTTGGATGAGCAAGGGTTTGTGGAGCATGATGCTGATATGGTATCGGTTGATCCACTTGGCTTCCCTGGATATAGCAATAAACTGGAACAACAGCGCCTGAAGTCAG
>JAADXL010000932.1:0-14199 GCA_023337755.1 Pythium aristosporum
CTAAACCCTAAACCCTAGTGAGCATCTTGGGCTCAAACCAGACGAGCGGGAGCGTCCACTGGACAGACGCCGTCTTGTCATTGAAGCACTCGCTGAGGTTGTAGCAGGTCTCGGGCGTCGCCGCGTTGAACGTCTTGGACGCGCCGCGGTAGTTCTTCTCGGAGTACAGTGTCACCTTGAGCGCCGGCTGCGCCTCGGTCTTGGTCACAAACACCGTGGCGGTGAGCGCGGCAGCGGCGAGAGCCTGGATGATCTGCATGTTTCTTGAGGAGGGGGCGTGGGAGGAGGTGGTGGTGGTTGCGTGGCAAGTTTGGGAATGAATTGGAGTGGCCAAGGCTGATCATATCGAGAGGAGCGACCTGGCCTAAGCGACTGAGCGTTACTCGGTTTACGAGGGACCAGACGCCCAGGGATTTGCGGGCGAGCGCGAGGGAACCGGTCAGTGTCTCATCCATTCCCTCACGGGCACCGTGACTCACGTGGCGTGTGCGTGTGACTGACAATCAAATCCGACTGACACGGAGCGTCCAACTGTATCCACTGGGCTGGGTAAAGTAGGACGAGCTCTCTGCCGCGAGTCCCCGAGACGAGCACGGTATCACGTACAGCTAGCTACCTGCGTGTCGAAATCCTCTGGCAAAGGAGCCTGACGACAATCTCGCTCAGTGCTAGTACTGTAGTGACTGTGCTCTCTCTGCTGCAGCGAGCGCGTCCACGGTTCAATACTATGAAAGGTGCTAGTCGCAACGACGCACGGTTTACGTGAAAGTGAGAAGCGGCACTGTGTGACCTGCTGGCCGCCAGCTGGGGAGCTTCAGTCGAGGTGCAATCATGCAGCTGGCTGATATCTTCGCGCACCATACCAGCACCATCGACAGGAACTTAAGCGCAACTGAAGCTATTGAAGTTTCGGTCCCCACATCAAAAGAAAAATCCAAACTGGTGGATCCAAAGACCGCGCATGCTCCGCTCGCGCCTGCTTCTCCGCCGCGCCGTCCTCTCCTCCTCTTCCTCCTCTGCTAGTATCCTCTCGCGCACAATGAGCAGCGCCACTGCCCACGAGCCGCCGACAGCTCTCATTCCGATTGTACGGAGCACGGTCTCACTTATCCACCACATCTCGGCTTTCACACCCACTGAGCATTTTACTTGTTCCCTTCGCAGGCGGACGGCAGTGAAGAGATCGAGGCCGTGACGCTCGCCGACGTGCTCGTGCGCGGCGGCGTCAGCGTCACGATCGCGAGCGTCGGTCGCAAAGAAGCCAATACTGTCCGCATGTCGCGCGGCGTGCGCGTCCAGGCCGACCGCGCCATCGAGGCCTGCGTTGACATGAGCTTTGACGCGATCATTGTGCCCGGGGTACGTCTGGGCTCGAGATTTATAATTGGATTCACCTGCTTTTCGATTATAATCGACCACTCACACGTCGGTATGATCAATAGGGACTTCCTGGTGCGACGCATTTGCGGGACTCGACCGTGCTGATCGATTTGCTCAAGCAACAAAAGCACCAGGACAAGTGGTACGGCGCCATCTGCGCTGCGCCCGCCGTCGTGCTGTACGCGCACGGTCTGCTGCCGTCCCCGGCGACGGGGTACCCGGGCTTTGAGAAAGACCTGGACGCCACCATTGACTACCGCAAGCACGACCGCGTCGTCGTCACAGGCAAGTGCGTGACGAGCCAGGGTCCCGGAACCGCCATGGAGATGGGCGTCAAGCTCATTGAGCTGCTCTGCGGCAAGGACAAGGCCGATGCAGTCGCCAAGGGACTGCTCATGCCGTGAAGGGACGTAGGGATTCGGAAAACTCCCTATTGGGTTTTCAAGGGAGAAGAAAAATGAAAGATATACCACTGAAGCTTGTACTCTGTCTCGTTACAGATTCGAGACGCACGTCTCGAGGCTCATGAGCGAGCCGTCCAGGGGCGTACACGGCGCGTTGCAGCGTTTGAGGTTCTTGGCCTTTTTCTGCTTGGCCTTGAAGATCGCCACGACCGCGAGCACGACGGCAATGGTGGCTCCGCCCACGGCCGCGATAGTGGCGGTGGCATCGCCACCCTTTTCTGCCGGTTCGTGGTCACTAGCAACTTTGACGAAGAAGGTATCCGGCGACGAGAAGGCCGAGACCGACTCGGTCTTTCTCAACTCGCGGAGCACCTTGCAGCTCACCAGGTACTGGTTCCCTTCGGTCTTGCCGCTGCGGCACAACTGGCACGACGTCTGCGCGACGCACCCTACTAACTTGGGGCTCGCAATGTTGCACCTGGTCTCGGTCACAAACGAAACTGCGCTGAGTCCGGACGCAGCCACGGCACTGGCACAGTCTGACCCGGTAGCAGGAGTCGCTGGTGTCGTGGCGGGTGACACAGGTGGTGCTGGAGGAGCTGGTGCTGCATTCCCTGAAGAAGACGGGCAGTCGAGAAAGCCCTGGCTCGCGGGTGTGGCTCTTGTCTTGCAGAAGCGGCACTTGTTCTGCTGGCACCCGAGTCCGCCGTAGCCAAACGGGCATGATTCGTCGTAATATGACGAGATGCCGGCGTCACGGTCCCCCTGCGCAACGGCGCAGACCGCAGTGTCTTCGTACTTGGCGGTCTTTGCGTGCTGATCAGCGCACGACTCGAAGAACTTGGACTGTTCAGTCGCCGGGGCCGTGGCACGGCAGAAGCGACACGCAGTGTCAAAGCACCCGACACCAGACGGGTTGTCCAGACAGAAGGCGTCATACGTGGCGCCAACGCCGGCCTCGGCATTCTCCTTCGAAACGAGCTTCCCACAGTGCCCACTGTCGCTCTTACCCCCAGCGACACCAGCGATCGCGAGTGCAGAGGCTGCGGCCAAGACGAGCAGCCCACGTTGCAAGTACATTTTTTAAAATGGTGAACAGTTGGACGATGCTTCGACACGGAGTGAGTCGGCGAATGAAAACCGTTCCAGTGGCGGGTCCGTGAACTCTTGGTATCTCTGCGCCAGTTCATCAGGAACGGCTACATTGCCAACGGCCAACAAGAGATCATGCTCGGCACCGTCCCACCTCTTGTTGACTTCCCATATCCGCCACGCCAGCCCAAGAATACGACGAGTCCAAAACCAAGTCTAGCACGCTTCTCGGAAAACCCCGCGAAAGCTCCTCCATCTGAAAAACCTTCCCCTCATGATTTTAAACGGACACGGCACCACCATGATCTCTCAATGACGCCATCTATTTTCGTGGCCGTTGGCCATGTGCGGCTCCAAAAACCCGCGAAACGACTCGTCGCGCACGTACCATCGCGCGCCGTACCCCTGTGCATTGCGCACTTCAAAAGTCGCGTCTCCGTGTGGTAGGCTGTGGACGTTTTTCCACACGGCGTGGTCCAAAATCTGCTCGAGCTTGGCCAGCGCAGTCGCATTTTTCGCGCGATCGTTGCCCTTGAACGGCCCCCAAAAGCCGTCCGTGGACCGGCCACAGTGCTTAGTAAGCGCGCGCGCACCGACCGTGAGCTTCTCCTTGCTGCTTTGAAGCTGCTGAAAGGATGTGAGACACTGGGCACGCGTCAGTGGCGCGACTGTGCGGCTGCCCACGGTCTCACGAAAGCCGAGGCAGGTCAGGAGACCGCGCGCGTGACCGAGTGTCTGTACAAATCCCACCGTCCTGGACACCACGTCCGCATGAGAGGCCGGCTCCTCCTACAAAAAAGCATGCGTACAGTGCAGGAATTTGTTGCGCAGATGGGGAGACTTTCACGCTCCTTACCTCTGCATCCACGGCGAGGCAAAAGGCTGTAAACCCTTGGATCGCAGACAGTGGCAGATTGACGATAGCATCCCAACTGGTCGTGAGTACGCTGCCACCGTCAGCTGCTGGTGATTGGTCAAGCAACGGACAGCGCTCGCCGGTGGACCACGCGACGATAAACGTCGCGAGCTGGTCGACAAACGACGCGGTGCTTGGGAGACTCGCGATGACGTCGATGGCGCAGACCGTGGACGAGACGGCGTCCTCACTGGATGAGCCGTCCCGTAAAAGCTGGACAGCGAATACCACGGGATCCTCCGCGTCGAAGAGTGCTGACGTGACGGCATCGGCATCCTCCAACGCCGCACAGAAGGCGGTGCGGACAGCGATGAGGAGAGGCCGGGTGGACGCGCAAAACATCCAGGATGGCCGGCCACGTCGCGACTGCGCTCGGCAGCGGCGGTAGCTGCACGGTCGTCCACGCGCGCGGCGGCCGCGGCGCGTCTTCTTTCTCTTGTTGGTGTTGCTGGGCGCGCACGCGGCGAGGGGCGAGTGCGGAGCCGACCATTTCCCTTTCCTTTCCGTTGGTTTCCTCTGCTTTCCTTTCTGCCGCCCCCACTAACTGTCTCACAGAACCATTCTCACGCTAGAACCGTTCTCCACCAGAACGGTTCCCCACACGACTCCAATAGAACAGGGACATCAGAAGCCAAGCGTACATGTATTACTCGACCTGTTTACCCAGCGTGGAGGTGGCGCTATGGAGGACTGCGCAATGAGGAACAGTTCTCCTTCAACAATACCGGTATCAGCCTCAAAAGTACCGGTATCTGGTCGCCTCCCGTCTCGCCACCCATAGCGCCATTACGCCAGCGACCATGCGGCTCGTGGACCTCTTCCGCGAGGACAAGGACGTGCTGTCGGTGCTGCTGCGGTTCCTCAACTACCACGACTACAAGACGCTCTCGAGCGTCGACCGCCAGTGCCTGCGGTCGCCGCTGCGCGCGCAGGTCTTCCGCCACAGCCGCGTGCGCCTGCCGTTCCCGCGCATCGTGGCCGACCACGTCGACTGGACGCACTACCACCACCACACATTCCTGCGCGGCGTGACGCCCGCCATGCTCGAGCACATCTCGTCCGTGTCGATCCCGCACAGCGAGCTCGCCTTGGCGCTCACGGCGCTGCCGTTTCTCGACACGGTCTGCATCTGGAGCGTGCCCAAGCAGGCGCTGCGCGACGCCAGCAAGCCCCACAAGAAGCGCCAGCACCAGCAGCGCCGCCGCGACCAGGACGAGGCGCGGCGCGCGACCCGCGAGATGCGCGTGCGCGACTTTGCTGCGCTCACGATGCTCAGCGAGCTCCACTTGCACCGCTCGGACGTGCTCGACCTCGCGGCGATCGGCGAGCTCACGAACCTCACGTCGCTCGACATGGCCAACACGCGGCTCGAGAACCCCAACGACTACCGCCACCTGGGCGCGCTACCGCAGCTCGAGAAGCTCAATCTCTGCGACGCGCGCCTGCGCAACGCCGGGTTTCTGCGCAAGCTCACGCAGCTCAAGTGGCTCGACCTCGAAGGCACCAAGATCTCGACGCTCAGTGACGTCACGCAGCTCACACAGCTCGAGCACCTCAACGTCGGCGACGTCTGGGTTGAGAGTGGCATCATCTCGCTCCCGCAGCTCACCAAGCTCCGCGTCTTCCTCGCCAGTTACATCGCGTCGTTCACGCCGATCTCGATCGTGCTCGAAGCACCCGAGTTGCAAAAATGCGACTTGCGCGGCGCCATGGTCGTGGATCTCGGCTTTCTCACGCACTCGCCGCAACTCAAGTCGCTCGACATTCGCGAGACCCGGCTCGTGGACCTCGACGTGCTGCGCCACGTCCCGCTGCTCAAGAAGCTCGTGCTCACGGCGCAGCCGCAGGCGCTGCGCTCCATCCCGTGGGACACGCTCCCGCAGCTCGAGGATCTCCACGTGGAAAAGTGGTTTGCCGCGCCCGCCGAGTACGAAGTGGTTGACGGCGCCTTCTTCTCGAGTCTCGCGTCGTTGTCGGCGCTCCACATTGAGCAGCTCAGCGACTTTTCGTGGATCGCCATGCCCGGCTCGTCCCTGCGACGACTCATGATCAAGAACGTGGCCGAGGACGACGACGAAGAGCGACTCATTGAGCTCAGCGACACGCCCATTGAGGTATTGCACCTGCGCGTGCAGCACCGCGCGCCACCGGCGCTGGGCATTCAGGCGTTCAGCAATTCGCTGGTCGAGCTGCGGCTCGTGGACGCCGTGGCCGACGATTTCTCGTGGCTGCAGAGCTGCACGAAACTCGAGATGCTGGACCTCTCGGTGCGTGAGACGGCCACGTGGCGGCCACTGCCGCGCCAGGGAGACTTCACGTTTCTCAAGGCGCTGACCAAGCTGCGCGTGCTCTGGCTCACGGGACGCCACGACTTCAAGGACGTGTCGATTCTCACGGCGTTGCCCAAGCTGGAGGTCCTACGGCTCGACAAGACGCGCATCACGGACGCGGCGCCGCTCGCGCAGCTCACGACGCTCAAACAGCTCGCGCTCGATGGCTCCAAGATCACGGAGCTGCCCGATCTGCACCGTCTCACGAGTCTCGAAGCGATTGGGCTGCCGCTCAAGATGGACTGCTCGGCGTTTCACGTGGTCGGTGCGTTCCCCGCGCTCTTTGAGATCTGGCATGAGGAAGGCTACAACTGCTTTTGGACGGGCCACGGAGTGGACGTGACGGCGTCCACCAGTGATGGCGCCAGTGCGATTCCGACCTGAGGCCGCGGGCCGCCCTCGCAGCAGCACCCGCTCGGACCGGCGCGTCGCGGGCGCCGGCGACCGGTGCTGCTCAGGGCGGCGGGACCGCACGATTACCACAACGGCTGGTGGTTTGATCTGCACCGCGATGCGCAACTGCGCCAGGCGAGTCTCTACGCCAGCGTCGCGCTCGTGGCGCTGCTGGCCTGGTGGGTTGGAGGATGAAGCCATTTGCCCTACATTAGGTCGACATGCACTAAAATAGAGCTGGACTGAGTCTGACATCTGATACTAAGTCGAAGAGATCAGTCGGAAAATGAACCCGTTGCTCAAGGACGCGGCCGCGGGCGACGACTTGGCGCGCCACTGGCTCTCGTTCCTCTCGTTCGAAGACGTCAAGACACTCTCGAGCGTCAGTCGCTTTGTCTCGCAGTCGCCGCTGCGGCTCTCGCTCGCGACGCGCGGCGTCTGGTGCCTCCCGTACCCGTCGCAATGGACTCTTCCAGATGGCGCATCCCTCTTGGATCCGCCCCCCACAACGCTCCCGGCCTTTGACTGGCCAGCGTACGAACAAGAGACGTATCTGCACCGGATGGACGCGCTGCTCAAGCGCCGCATGCAGTGCGTTTCGGTGCCGCGCTCGGCGATGCTGCGCGCCGTCGCCGCTCATCTGCCTGGCGTCACGCATATCCGCACCTGGCACTTTGACGGCGACATTGCCGGCATCCAGGAGCTCTCCCCCATCGCCAGACGGCGCGTATATAAACAACTACGGGAAATCGACCTGGACGAGCTCAGGGCCCACGAAGACGGCGGTCAGCACGACGCTCAACTACAAACGCTTCGATTTCAGAACGCGAGTCTCCTTCATCCCTTCGCCATCGCGTCGCTGAGTGGGCTGACGGCGCTGGATCTCTCTCACACTAAGGTCGATCGACAGTACGGGGATTTCCAGTGGCTCGCGTCGCGGGTCCGACTGCAGTCACTCGTACTCGACCGCACTGGGCTGGCCGATCTCGCGTTCCTGCAGCGACTCACCCAGCTCCACACGCTCAGCATCGCCGGCGCGTCTGTTGCCTCGCTCGAGGGACTCACTGCCGTGGCGCCGACGCTCACCTCACTCAACATTAGCAGCGTCTATCTCGACAGCGAGCGCGTCGACCTGTCGCCGCTCACGAACCTGCGCGTCCTTCGCGCTGACTTGCTCGCCGCTATGAATCCGCTGGGCGTGGAGCTCAACACGCCGCTTCTCACATCGTGCTCGTTCCGGTACTGCTGGCTGCAAGACCTCGCGTTCCTCTCGCAGTGTCTGCAGCTTGTGGAGCTGGATCTGCGTGACATTGTGCTCTTTGACAGGACGCCGGCGCCCACAGCGTTCCCACACGTCACGACTCTCCACGTGTCGTGCAACCCAGTCGCGTTGCGATCGTTCGACTGGACGCTCATGCCGCGACTGGAAATGCTGCAGCTGTGGAAATGGGACGCCGCGTTCGTCGACACTGAGCGCATCGACGCGTCATTTCTCTCTGCTCTGCCGCGGCTCCGATCGCTCGAGATCACCCGACTGTCCAATTTCAGGGCGCTACCGTCCACGTTACCTCATATCCGGTCGCTCATGGTCCACCAGCTCACCACAGACAATGTACCAGCGCTGCTGCAGCTGCTTGCGACGAACGAGCAGCTTGGGTCGCTAAGTCTTTCGGCCGATCAATCAATGGAGATAGAGCTGCCGCGTCTCCCAGCACCAGCGGTGTTGCGCGAACTGCAGCTGCTCAACGTGGTCGCCACTAGCCTCGATACACTCGCGCTCTGCACGAGCCTGCGAAGCCTCAAGATGAGCGGCTGGAAGACGATCCGTTGTGCTGACGCTCTGAACCGGTTCTTGCTGCAGTGCGCGCGGCTCCAGTCGCTCACGATCTGCGACAACGCGGCGTTCGACGACGTCTCGCCGCTCGTGGTGCTGCGAGAGCTGCAGGTGCTGAGTGTGCACCACACAAGCGTACGCTCCATCTCAAGCCTGGCGATGATGCAGTCGCTGCTGGAGCTGGACCTGGCCAATACGTTGGTCGATCGTGTCGAGCCTCTGCAAGGGCTCGCGCGGCTCCAGCGTATCGTACTTCCAGGTGCCGTCGACTGCGGTCTCTTCCACGACGCCAACGCGTTTCCGATGCTGCGGTCCGTCGCCCACGACAACGGCAACGCCTGCCTGCGCTCGGGCCACTGCGCGATCCTCGCGGCGTGAAGACCTTCCTTGTCTCTACAAATAGATGGCTACATTAAAACATACAGTATTGTGCCCATCGATCCACCTGTGAAAGTAGATTTATTCTGTTGCGACGGTCTCACTTCATTAGATAATACATTGCTCAAGACCTGTATAATTACATGTAATGACATAATCTGATGCGTATGATGTATGGAGTAGGACTGTAGACTGAACATCCCCCGCCAGTCTAATCGCAGCAGGCAGGCTGATTAGAGGTGGCGAGTCCGTCGTTGGATGCCAATGGAGAGACACGTCGCCTCTCCTCTTCACGCTTTCAATAGTAATTTTTACAGAGAGGGAGGGATGACCCGTTGTGGACTCACTGCTTCAACGTCTTCACCTGAGAAGAGACCGCGATTAACATCACCTGCAGCTCCTCCCATTCCGCAATTTGCCCTCACCAGCACATCCATCCACTTTCACTATGGCGCTCTCCGCGTGGGCCATTGCGGCCATCGTCGTTGCGTCTCTCATCGTTGCGGTAAGATTCATTCTCCCTCTCTGCTGACGACTGCTCATACTCACGCTTCCATCCCCACCAGTCGTTTCTCTTGACCAAGCTCACGGCGCCGGGCTTCCACGTCGAGGACAAGCACCTCTTCATCACGGGCGGCAACCAGGGCATCGGGCTCGCGGTCGCCAAGGAGTACGCCAAGGCCGGCGCGCGCGTGACCATTCTTGCGCGCAACGCCACGACGCTCGAAGCCGCACGGGGCGAGATCGCCCAGGTCTCGTCCAGGGGCCACGCCGTGTGCGTGGTGCAGGCCGACGTGACCGACTTTGCGGCCATGCAGCGCGCTGTGGAGACGGCCACGGCGTTGCATGGTCGCACGATCGACCACCTCATTTGCTGCGCCGGCTGGTCCATCCCGGGCGCGTTCGCTGACCAGGACATTGCCGTGCACCGCCAGATCATGGACATCAACTTCTTTGGCGAGCTCCACGCAATCAAGGCCGCGCTGCCGTCCATGAGCGAGCCGCTGCCGTCGCCACTTCGCCGCCGCGACCGCCGCCGCGTCGTGCTCGTGAGCTCGGGCCTGGGGCTCATCTCGTGGACGGGCTGCGCGTCGTACTCGCCCAGCAAGTACGCGCTGCGAGGGCTCGCCGACGCGCTCCGCAACGAACTGCTCATGTTCGACATTGACGTGAGCATCTTTTATCCGGGCAGCGTCGATACGCCGGGCAATCGCGAGCAGGATCTGCAGCGCCCCAAAGAGACCGAGACGATCCAGGGCGACTCGGCGCCGGCCACGCCCGAGTCGGCCGCGAGAGCGTTGGTCCACGGACTGCGGGACGGCCAGTTTGCGATCACGAACGAGCTGCTCATCGCAGCGCTGCGGTCCATCGCGAACGGCGTCGCGCCTCGTGGCAACACGCCGCTCGAGCTGCTCTTTCTGCCGCTGGTTGTGCTGGTGCAGTTGGGGTACGGCTTCTTCATGGACTTTGTCGTGGTGCGCGCGCGCGACACCAGGCGCCGGCAGACGCAGACAGCGCCGACCATGCGCACGGCACTCATGTGAGTGGCGAGAGACTAGTCAACGAGCCAATCGTAATATCAAGCTGCGTAGGGACCGAGTCGCGTTGTACATATATTGACGTTTTAAGAAACACCCTCTTGGTCACCATTGCGTTATGACCTCGTGGGCTTCATACGCAGGGCTTCTTTAAGAAGAACGGACTCACTGTGGGCAGCAGCGTCTTTCGCACTATACCTCGAAGGAGTTGATCGTCTGCGGCGCGTCGAACGCCCAGCCTTCGGGCGCCAATGGGGCGCATTCAAAGTCCAGGAGAGACAGAAACGACTCCTGCTCACTGTCGAGAGGCGGGAGGAGATCAAACGGGTTGGTTGGCGAAGTGGCGGTCGCGTCGAGTGACGACCGGAACGTGACGCGACCGTATCGCTTAGACGCAAAGCCGCAGACCTTCGCCTTGGAACCAGACTGCTGCTTCACGCCAGACTCAACCGCCAGGGCTTTGGCCTTGATGGCCCTCGGGCTCGTGGTTTTGCTGTTGAGGAGAGATGCAGAAGGGGACGTCTGCCGCTGGCGGCTGTACCAGCGTTTCTGGGCCTCGTTGGCCCTGCGGCGGTGTTCTTCACAGAAGCTGTGGGGCTGGCCGTTGGGGCGCACTGCGCGCGGGTTGGGGCACGGCTTGGAGGCGTAGCTGCAGCAGAGATCCATGGTTGTAGGGAGTCGGGACTGGATGTGGTGTTGGAGAGGAGGGAGTGGATTGGCGAATGAGCCGTGGCGACGGGCTGCCAACGGTCCACCCATCGTGTGCACATTGACCTTCTAAACGGTGGAAGCGACGCATGGAGCGACCAGGACCAAGAGAAGTCCACGGGCCGGTAAATCATATTACTCTACTGGCTGCCTGTATCCAATGAGAAAGATGTGGCCAGAATCCGTTACGATGGGGGAAGGTATCCACCAGGGGATGGTTATGAATCCGCGGTGTAACAAGGCTGACGCCTCTGAGTTTTATCTAGGACGATTTGGCTATTTACTAAATAATATACTGTACTTTGCATGCCCTCCTCACTTGCGAAAAACTTCTATGGATAGCCTACATAACTCTGGATTCCACTTACAACGCAACCACTTGACGCACAAACGATTCAATGTTTACTTCAACGCTGGCTGACAGTTGGTAACGCCGACGTCGCAGCGCCTTGTTGAGCGTCCACTGCAGTGTGTAAACCACTCGACCACATCACCGTAGGGCCCTATTCCAATATGTATTAAGTGTCGGCAGTTCTGGCGGTCGCGAGGTTTAGTCTGCGACCCATTCACCGGATTGCAACAGAGCCATCCGTCCTTTGTGACCAAGACTAGAGTCCGTCCTAAGTGGTGTGTTGTAAGAGCAAGCAAGGGTGCTTTATAAGTGGGGTCGCAATCACCATGCGACCAAGGCCGCACCTGCGCTTTCGATCTTCGGTTGCGAAACCCGGATGCCTCTACAATCTCGGGATCTCGGGGTTCCGGAATCTAGATCTAGATGGTTAATGTGTTTGGTAGCGTTGCGTCTGCTTGGAGAACGTGCACTCGGCAATGACGATAACTCGTATCTCAGGAGTTTGTTTTTATTCCGAATACATTCACAGAGCGCACACTGGATACTCTGCGCTACGGACAGCTCAAGTGTTGCCTATTGTTTAGTTGTGGAGAATTTCTGGACATGGAGAAGAAACAGAGTTTCACGTCATCAGAGATTTCACCACACTGTAGAAGAGCTGAACGGCGTCTGTCGCATTCCTGTTCGTGTACAGCACAGTGGTATTTGCGAGAAGACAGTGCAGTGAAGATATCCACCGGCATTGAAATGCTGGTGGATATTAAAATATATCAGCAACAGGTTAGAAAACCCCGTTGTTCGACAGGCGTTCTCCCTCTTGTCTGTGCCAGTTTGCAGTCAATTGATTTACATTTTGTAAGCTTCTCTTTTGCCTACACCCCGGCGGGCAGTCCCAACTTCTGCAGAGAATACCACCGCAAGGACAACGATGCCCGCATGCGCAGGTACGACCGCCTGCGCGAAACACCGCCGCCCGCCGCAAAGGGCAAACGCAGCGGCGAAAGTGCAGCCTGTCGCGCTCCCTGCAATAGACTACGTTGCTGATGCCGACGCCGCTATGTAAGAACTACACCCTACGATTAGAATTATATAGGCACCAACAACATGGGACTCAAGAAGTACAACGAACAGAGAATTGAGCTAACACTATACAATCGTGTGGCGCTATGAATACGTGGACTATCCTTCGTGTCCTCCTTTTCGTAAGGATCCCTAGTTTCGAAGCTCTCTGCCACCACCTTGATTTATCATGGAGAGCCTCGGAGCCTTCGTTACATACTATGGACTGTATGTTGGAGTCTGCTGCATCCATAGCGGTAGTAATATTATGATATTGTATACGCATGATATCCTTGAGAGCCACGCTGCCACGTCGCCCACAGCACCAACTGTTCGCGAAACACCAAGAGCCCACTAGAGAGACCCTCCTCTCAACTTGAGAAGAACTCTCTTCCCAAAGCAAACTCAACATGTGCCGAGGTCATCTCTCTGCGCCTAAGTCACTTGTGTCAGGCGGAATGTGATGGCATTGGCATGGGAGGAGGCGCCGTCGATGGCGCGATTTTTGATATAAAAGGACCATGCCAACGTGGGAGTTCAAGTTGATGAGGGCCTTCTATTATTAAAGTCGCACAAACCACTTGCAGATCAGTGGCCCTTTCTTTATCAAGAATCGCGCCATCGGTGTCAGCCTATCCATCGATTTAGGTATGACAGGCCGCGAGTGGTCTCTCCTGGCGAAGCAACGCTTTCGGCAGATTGCCAGTGTATAACAAACACGGGGGATGGCCTGTGGAAAACGAACGCACTGCTGCCGTTGTAAGTTGCGACGGGTGCAGCCTGGTGGATATCTTGATCGCCGTAATGGACTCAAATCGAGAAATTTGACTTAGAAAATTATCGTCGTAAACAGTGTACAGTGTACTGTAGACACTTCGTGTACGGTTTATGTACAAGTTGCGGTCCAACCCCTTTCAAAGCGCCGTCCGCAGCTCAGGCGGACGTCCCACGCCTTCCAGGCCAGGCAGATGTCCCACACCTTCAAGGTCAGGTGGACCTAACCTCCCACAACTCAGCCGGTTCGTTCTTCTTTGTTGGATGGACCTCAGTCTCGCGAGAACCAGCACTCCGTCATTGCCGAATTCACTCCCCTCTAAAACAGTCACTGTATCATGGACCTCCGCTGCAGCTACGCCTCCAAGCCCTGCCCGAACCCGCGCGCCTTGCGCCGCAACGGCCAGCCACACAGCTTCTGCGAGGAGCATCGTCGCAAGGCCAACGACGCCCAGAAACGCTGGTACGACCGCTGGCGCCAGACGCCCTCGCCTGAATCTCACGGCAAAGGGAAAACCGGGAACCTGAAGTCCACGAAGGCCAGCGCGTTCACGGTTGAGCCCGGCCCCTGCCGCCGTCGGAGGACCAGTTCCACCACTAAGACCCGCCAGTTTGCGTCTCGGCGATACAGCTTCCCCACATTTCAAGCATCAGAGGCAATCACCGCCTCTCCAAGCAGCTATAATGACCTACCACCGCCTCTCTGGAGTGAGCAGGAGTCATTTGCAGCTCTTCTGAACTTTGACTGGGCGCCATTCAACCTCGAAGTCTTGGAGCGAGACGCGACACAGACGGTCAACCCCATGGTGTATCAATTCTGAGAAGATCTTACGCATAGCGTATGATTAGTGTCGGGTGGCATTCCACTGGGTTTGAGATCAATGTCGTTTTGCCTGTAGAATGACTTGTACGACAAAGTCACAGTTCATCAATGCCGCTTTCACGATACAGTCTAAACAGCGATGACATGAGTGGACCCTCAGTAGAGTTTTGCTGGGGGTTGTACAAATAGTACAGTCGCTCACGCTCATCTCAGATTCA